>JAQBSW010005500.1:0-56882 GCA_029291075.1 Eudiplozoon nipponicum
GTGTGCGGATCAACTTCTTGCATGTTGAATCTTTTTGCGCAGTGCTGTCCTTCTTGTTGTGGATTTGACCGCATTTTTCTTGTGCGGGACAATTGATAGCACTTTTAGGTCGGTAAAATCTTGAATGTTGTATATTTTCAGGTGCTCTGATTATTGACCTCGATTAATGGGTTCTCATTTGTCCCTTCTTTTTTAAGCCTTCCATCAGCTGACTGTCTGAAAATGACGTTGGAACAAGATTTCCCATTGTTCTTTTTCCAAATTTTCGCGACTTAATTTCCAGTCCATACTTCAGGGTTGACACAATACGCACATTTGCCACAAGTTTTATTCCTGTGCGTATTGTGTCAACCCTGAAGATGGGACTGGAAAGGAGGTCTCGAAAATTAGGAAAAAGAACAATGGGAAATCTTTTTCCAACGTCATTTCCAAACAATCAAATGATTGAAGGCTTGAAAAAGAAGGTAAAAGTGAGAACCCAATAATCAGAGCACCTGAAAATGTACAAAATTCAAGATTTCACCGACCTAAGAGTATCATCAACTGTCTCGCACAAGAAAAATGAGGTCAAATCCACAACTTCTTACAGTTCGTCTTAGAAGTTTTGTATTTTAAACACAATTATACCTATCGTTAGAGTATCCTATTTACCTTTACATGATCTTCTGCTAAATCTCCGCTATCGGTAAATGGGATGCGAGTTCTATGACCAAATTATGAATTTAAACACACGGAATTCGTTTCTCTACATCTGATTTTTGTATATAAAAAATAAATAATAGTCTACCATTTTTAATTAAAAACTTTCAATTATATACTGCTTTATTTGAACTAACGAAAATAAATAAAACTTTCTTGCAACAATAAATCGTGCATAAGCCCAATATTCTTCAACCAGTTTACTATTTGTGAACAGTAAAATGGATGCTTATGTGCGCAAATAAAGCTTCCCATGTTTAACATAAAAAAGTTATTTTTGATTAATCTTTTTACCCAAAAGTGGAAAGGTTCCATAATATTCCAGTTGGACAATGTGACTGTCTGTCTACCTCACTCTATAGAAAGTCAAATGCACAGCTAAGTGTGTCACAGCATGGTTAACCATTCTCATCTCAAATTTATCGGCTTAATATAACCGCCCAGTGTGTAATTGTTTGTCTATTTATCTTGTTCTATAAGTACATAATTAGTGTGCGTATTTATTGGGAAAATATAGAATCTCTCCAGTTACGTTTTCTTGAGGGCTACCAAAGTTAATGTATATTTGTGCTTTAATACGACCGCCCAAGTTATAATCAATATATAAGTTAATAAGAATTTATTATTTGAACTTTGTTTTAAGGGTAAATTGAGTGTTTACTTTATTTAAGCGAGCATTTTGTTATTTGTTAACCAAGATTAGTGTAAAATAAAAGAGTTCTACGTAGAAACCAATTATAAATTTCTTGGGTAAAATTCTCTTATATGTTATAATTTTAATTGTTTCCATCACAGCGTTTATTGAATTATTGTCTAAAGAATTTTACGTTGAAGCTATATAATCTAACATTTGAAAAAAAATTTGATTCTCGAAATTCCATTCATAAATCCGTCACCGGATCTTTTCTCATTCACTGACCCTGGAGTAGTCGATCTAATCATATTTGTTAGACCAGAGAAGGTAGATTATAAGGACGCTCAGCTAGAGGATATTGAAGTAACTTGAGGTGGCTCAATATTGCCAGTCGGTATCTACGCTGCTTTGCGTTAGCGAATTAAGTCGTGGCGACATCAACTAATGCTGTTGTGGCCAAAGGACGAAGACAATTGCTCAGCGAAACAAAGCAGGCTAAGCTCGTCACTTTTGAACAAGACGACTACAATCATTTGTTCGTGACACGCTAACTTTAGTGGCAGAAGGCTGTATTGCCTAAGCGCGTCTTTGGCAAATTTAAATCTGGTTGCTGATTACCAATCTACCCAGTAATTTGTTTATATGGAGATGTTTCTGTACGAATTTGTTTTATAGTCTATAAATTCTTATTAAAGCTGTTGTCGTGTCTTTACTTCTTCACTGGGACTTTGGCAGTCGTTCGAGTCCCATTAGGTAGATAGGAATCTGCCTGAAGTATGAAAGACGAACTATGAGGCGGAGTCAACTACAAGATGATGGAACAATTTCTAATGTTTCAACAGGCTTTCACCACAAGCTGGGATCCGTGAGGAAGCACCTTTAACATCACGTTTTAGTTTCGCTGTAGTTATCGTTTTACTTTTACGTTTAATGATGACAATTTGTTGAAAAGTGATGCAACACAAATTTGGTGGTTGGTATTTTGAACATGGAAATGCAACAACGCATTCTTATTTGCGTTGACTTTATGACGTTGTTTAGAGGAGACAAAGCACCGCACTGATGGTGGGTATTCGTTAAATTCTGCGCAGCGCTTAATTGAATACCTACCTGTTAAGAATTGAATAATGATCTTCGGTGAGAAGAAGACCAGCAGCACAATCTGGTGATTTGTATTTCCGAATGTAGCAGATGAAACTAGAAATCCATCCGACCGGATATTAGGTGATGATTCTGCGTCAGGCTAATACTAGCAGCGCGAACATGATGATTAGTAAACGATAAGCTACGTAAAGGCAACTGATGCGGACACCTAATCAGGTTGGTCAATAGAGGCTTGCTGTGGATTATTTCTATATGTACACTGCGATGTATCAGGCCTCGCCGCCGATGAGGAGGGAGGTGCAGTATTGCTGCGACACAGAGTACCTGCCTCTATACATCAGTGTATGGTAATTCAGATGCCCGGCTGATTGAGTGACAAAATGGTTAATTCTTTTCAGGTAAAATTTATCTTCTTTATTCTACCGTTCACCGTTTTATTGTTTGCCTAGTTAGCTTTTGCTATGTGTATAGTTTGTGCGTTCATTAATTTGACACACAGAAAATGTACAGTAACATTTTTATGGGAGCAAATTATCTAATGCAGATATGTGTTTTATTTTCTCTGCCCGATTTATAAGCAGTATAAAAGGTAATCTTAATTTACTATTTGAATTTTGCAATAGGGTTGTATACTGTGCATACAATAATAGTGCGATTTCTTTACAATTTGTTAAAGTAGATTGGAGTGAAGAAAACATAAATCTGTTTAGTTATTGCTTGCAATTTTCTTCGATCAGCCTCGCTGAGATACTTTATTTTAATCGTTTAAAAACACAGTTGATTGAATTAGTTTTAAAAGAATTCTAATGTGAGCCTGTGTAAACCAACAATATTTTGCTATTCAGAGCCTGTAAATCCTATTAATAAAGCAGTTGCATGTTCTTCTAGTAAGCATTATGACTATGGTAGTTGTACTTTTTGTATTGTTTAGACTGGAACGGGTTTACAGTAGAAAAGATAAACTATTAGTACGTTTTGTTAAATGATAATGGAAAACCACGCGGTGGTTCAACATACGTTGGTCACTACTCGTTGCATTTGTTAGATCTAGTACAGCGTATAAAAACTAAAACAGATATCCATCATATTCACTAAAATATACCAGCGCTAAAATCATAAATCGCCATGCTCAAATTCAAACCTGGAAAATTTATGCCTTTTCTCAATTAAGAAAAAATAAATTTGTGATTAATGCAGAGACTACAGTTTCATATTATACTAGCTTATTTTTTCTTTCAAACGTTTATTTCAAAATTGTTTCAATTTTCCTCTACCAGCCAGGTTTACTGATGGTATTGTCACGAATTTAATCCTCTAGCTAGGTCTATTTTATGCGTGTGTTCTACAAGTGCCAGGGTAAAAATAATTGAGTGCAACTTGAAAATTCTGCCAACAATAACTATTTAAACTCGAAAAATTCCTGAACTCACAGCTTAAAATTTTTAAAGATTTGAAAATGAGAACGTAACGTATGACAATGATAACAATAATTATTAAAAAAATATTGATAATATTAATATTAATATTATTCATAAAAAGAATTATTATTATTATTATTATTATTATTATTATTATTAATTATTATATCATTTGTAGTGGCAAAATGAATAAAGTATCTATTCAAAAACAAAGTGTAATCGTAGCAAAACTATGGGAGACATTCCCATTTTATTATTTAGGTGGCTAAATCATGCGTGAATTGGCCTATTGGCTAAGTATTTTATTTTTTACCTTAACTAGTTTAATTGGGGTGGCCAGTTTAAATTCATCATATAACCGAAATTTTTGTTTATTTTTATTGAATAAACCTTAATTTAAAAATAAAGCTGAAAAGATTAAACAAGCTTTTTAGAAGTGCCTTAAGGCATTTATTCTAATCATTACTCGATCGAGATATATACTCCAAAGATCTACTTATAAAGGATTATTTTTTAGAAAAAGCGTAGGTAAATACCAAGGAAGTTCTAATTGCCTTATTTATGTTGTGAGTTACACAGATCAGGTAAATTTGTAATACACAATATGGGCACAATTTCTTTCTTTCAAAGAAGCTTTAGGTTAAATGGGATGAATTTATTCAGTACTTCTTTTTTGTTTTCTCTTCATTTGATATGCTAGTGTGTAGACTGAAGGCAAGTACCGAAAATGAGAAAGAAAATTTCCTCTGATAAATGGAATTAAGAATAGTGACGTATTAGTCAAAGCATTGATCAGATTTTCAGGTACTAAATTAATTAAAAATGTTATTTCTTGAATGTAGTTTGGAGAAGTGAGTTAAATCTTCATCTTTAAACATAAGATCTTTTGTTAAGTGCATAATAATTCAAACATAATATGCAGATATGTGTGCATTCATTTTCGTGCATTCCTCCATTTACATATATATATGTCTATATATATATATATATATATATATATAAAAATATATATATGCCTTTAAAATGAGCCTATTTGCTTCAAAGCATATATGGAATACACATGTATACTCATGGGCATGTGTGCTGCTTTCTTCTCACGTGCATATCTGGATGGCAAGAATCATTTGTATATAAATACATGTTTTACACAAGTGTGCTCGTTTGTATAATTTTTTCTGTAATTTATTTACATTATACCTGAGGATTGAATGGGAAGATAGATGCGCTTCTGTTATATATATATATATATATATATATATATATATATATATATATCAGATAGATCAAAAGCTGAAGACAGAGTTCGAATTCGAAAAACATTTTTTAAGTCTGCGATTCTATTCACTGCAAAATTTATGTTGTTTATTGCATACAATTATTGGTTATATTCTAATTTATGATCGTGGTTGGACTTTATTCTTTGTGGAGCCCATATGGTACCTCTTTTGATTTGAAGTCTTCTATTTGGCAGTAGTGTCGCAGCGAAAAAAATCATTGAATCCAAAGAATGTGCTCCACTTTGCGCCCGTCGGCTGTACCTACACGTAATGAGTTCCGGGGCTAAGGACAAAACGAATGTGTTATATGAATTTCTCCTGCTACTTTAGGCTTTGCTTATTCTTAACTAACACGTATATATATATATATATATATATATATATATATATATATATATATATATATATATAATGAAACTCCTGCCATAAATCTTCAATTTAATAACATTGCCGCAGGCGGTATCGTCTCTGGTTTATACTGGTACATTGGAAAAAGCCGATAATTACGTTTTGTCGAAAGATATGCTATATTGACCCCACCTGATGAAAAGCATAACTAGATATATATATATATATATATATATATATATATATATATATATATATATATAAATGAAAATTATTTGTATCATCAGGCAGAGCGTCGCAGTGAATAGAATCACTATCTCAGAAACAGACGTACCAATCAGTTAGAAAGTTCTGCATTATACTTGAAGACCTCCCAATAAGGACAAAACAGGTTTACTGAATAAATTTTCCTTGCTGCATTATGCAATGCTTAGTTGATACTAACAAATGTATAGAAAATTAGATTGACGTATATTCTGAACTTGCAACCTCTGTGTTTGTTTAAAAATAAAAGAAATTACATTAAAGGTTTTTCTTGTGTCTTTTAACCGTATCAATTTTCAGAATACTCAACTGAAAATGGCTATTTTTGCAATTGTATACATGCTGGGTTTTCATTTGATTCAGTGGATGTGAACTAGTTTGTTTTTTTTTTAATTGTATTTCTATTTATTTTGTTGGTGTACTGCGAGTGCACATTGCTATTTTTTAGAAATTTGTATGTGTGCCAGTATTTGAGTATGTTTAGTCGTCATCCTTATTTTATTACAAAGTGATGCTTGAGATATTTTTATTCTTGTATCAATGGTTGGGGTTTTGACCATGCGTTCGCTTCCTTGTACATTGAGTGCACGAATGTTCATCCTTCATATGTTTTCTTTAGAATTTCGCGGTTTATTTGTTATTATTTTGTTCATCAGGTAATAGTGCAGGGTGGGAAAACTTCAGTGTTGATCACTCATGTTATTGTGCAGGTTCTGTCACTTTTGATGGTGATAGGGGTACTGGTTGCGTAGCTATCTTCCCTTCAATTTGTTACCAACTCAGTCTAATATTTGTTGACACTGGTCCACTGGCCTTTTGTGCTGGTCTGAATACAAGACAATTCTTGATGTTTGGTAGTATTCGTGGTTAATCGAGTAAAATATCAGGTTGATATCACTTTGGAAGGAATACGCGGAGTGTTTATTGCTTTCTGTAAAGCGCATCGTATGTGTATAGGATTTTTTTCTGAAATTCATTATTTTCGAACTAAGAAATTTGTTACCTTATATTGTTTGATCATTTATCTTTCGTAATATTATCACTCGACTATTCTCGTAATAAACTGGCTTTTATTCAAAAGAAGCATACACATTGTAATTAAGCGTCTTCTGTATTCCTAAAGAAGCTGTTTTTACATTCAAAAGATTATTTTAGCTTCATGGAAATAAACACTTATAATGCAAATCAATACAAAAGTACCAAACATCCGGAAATAACTCAGCTAATCAAAAGGTGTTTTCAATCAGTCGTGCTGCCAAAATGATTCGTCAAGGAATGAAGTAGTTATAACTAGATGCCGATCAGTAAACTTATATGCTGCCTATCACTTACTGCAGTCGAGGTCATTCAATCAAAATTGCTTGACGACGACAGATAAATTCAATCACTCGATCGTCCACTTGTAAAATTGAGCAAGAATTAATTTAATGCCTTTTCAGTGAAGCTAGAATCGTTGGTGGGAATAACAACAGAATAAGAAATTAAAGACCTCAAAAGAGATCTGGACAAATTTTTTGGTCATTCGAAATTTTTCATTAATATTAATACATTTATTTACCATTGTCAAAAGGATGTTTTATCAAAATATCTCCTTTGGAGCAAATTTCTGCATCAATAAGGGAAATCTAGCGCCTAATTATTGACATCTAGGCTTGAACTGAAAGATTGTACAACGACTTAACGTAAGGCATCACGCAAAAGGATTCATTGGACATTGGAAGCTGAACTAATTAGCGCATTTGAAAAATAGAAAAAGAATTTGAAAATCAGCCGAGTCATAACAAAGAAAACCATAGACAAACTAATATAACTGCAATCAGACAAAACTATACGACTTGCCGCAACCGGAAATGTATCAGTGTTGTAGTCAGAGTTTATGCTTATTGTTTTTACCTGAACGAGATAATAAAAGATCGATCAAAATTCTGATCAGGCCAAAAAGGAAGATGGCTTAATAATGTTAAATCAAGAATAATTTTTATCCTAAATGTGTGGAGAATCACATTTAATTTTCCATCACTGATTCCGAAACCAACAGACCATACTTTGCAAGACCATAATAAAAACCTAAATCTTATATATCCACAATAACCTCAGGAGTTCTGACACTGTCTATTGAGTTATTTATCAACGCACCTTAACAGAAACAAGCTAAGTTGCTCTGCAAAATACTTCAATCACTGCAAACACCTTAGAGAACTCTTTCGAGCTAGTATATGAACCGAAGTGAAAAAATTAAAGAAAGCAAAACGGTTTCAAATGACACTTCATCTTTATTTACAAACAATCCACAGGATATTAAAACGAGTACAATGCGTGACATGAATAAGAATGAGTTTCAATATTCTGATATAGACACCTAAAAGACATTATATTACCCTGAAAAAATACGTGAAATTTACTGTTTAAGATAAATATTTCATACAATTAAAATTTAAATTTATGGTAAACTGCATTTTCCCTATCCTGGAAAATGTTTACATTGACCAGTGCGTATTTTAAAAAAAGTATATAGATGGTCCACTATTGTTCAACCCAAAAACAATAGATCCTGGCATAATCATGAAACACTTTTATAAATCCGATTTAGACGTCACTTTCTTTTAAAAATAAAGAAAGATAAAAAATTTCGCTTCTTCGATTAACAAACCATCTTAAAATGATATGGTGATTTTTCATAATCAAACTATTGTAAATGTACTCTCACAAGACAATACATCTGTTACAACAGTAGTGCGGCAAATCTTTTTAAAGAGACCTATTAACAACCTAGGAAACCAAATAAGAAATATCTGTTCTGATGACAGGGTCTATGAACAGGTAGGCTAACAGAGGAAGCTTTCGATAATAGATGTCAAAGACGTCAACATTAGAGCATGTCGGATTAATATTACAGAGGATACCAACCGAAATTTCCCCCTAATTTATCCATCAGAGGTGATCTTCCAGCCTCAGTAATTGCACGGCAATTAAATCAAATCTCAAATGTGAATTTCCCGTGTGCACAAGTTAACATCATAAATCAGCACACAGAGAATCATGAGGTTGAAGGCAAAGAATCAATGGCCGATTTTCTCGAAATAAGTCAGTCTACAATATGTTATGTATGTGCGGTAGCATGTATATTGGCCATTCGAGAAAACACATGATCAGTAGAAACCAGCAACATTTACTGCCGAATATAATTTTAAAGTGCCTGTCATCATCAGTAATTTCCGTTGTTTTTAGAGCAGCTATTAATACAAAGCGCACGGCCAATTTACCGAATTTCGCAGTTTAGGCTTAGTAAAGTCTGATACAGTATTCTACATAGACAAAGCCTTTTATTTAAAACAACGTTGCAAAAATTCACAAATGGGATATTTTATTCGATTGGCCACTTATGGCATAAACCAGCAATAACAGCGTTACGCACACAGAAACTCACAAAAGGACAGATCTGTGCACATAAATAAAGCAACTTGCAGTAAAACATTAACAAGTTAAAATGAAAATCATTTAATCAAATGAGAGTCCAGAATTAAAATAACTGAAAAAATGTCATTTGCAATTGAGTATTTTCAAAATAAATCGTCTATTATCCGCAATAAACATACGCTTTGCTATTGAATTAATTATCTGAGTAGGTATTTAATAACACCAGGGTTTTGAATTAACTGAAAAACTAAGCATTAAAAAGTAGTCAAATGATTGAAATTAACTGTATTTATTTTCATAATGCTGCTATTCATTATGTTTTGATTTCAAACTTCTGCACTAAGTGGAGGATTTATGGAGAATAACTTAGAATAGAGCTTTGACTGAGAAATTTACTGAAAGAGTTTTGTCTGCGCGAAGCAAAGTTTGGTGCTGATAAAGTGAATCATACTATCGAATGACATACATATACAAATGCTTTTTATTTGAATTAGGTTGATCATGGAGTGCTCAGACGCTACAAGGAATCCAATAAGATATGCTTGCCAAACTAGATAAAGGCTGCACATTGAAATATTATGAAACATGCCATTGTGTATTTGGTGTTACGTAATTAGTAAAAAAATATTTAAAATATAATCAGAAGGATAAACCAAAGACAGTATGAACGGAAGTTATAATCTCATGTGCAAATTCGTTACGTGTTTACTGGCGACTCATCAGTAGGAGCCCCTATTGCTCCCAATATCCACTATAAATTTTGGTGAGGAATGTGAGAAAATTTTACGGTCTAATCTACTATACTAATGTGTAAGCCTGCATTAGTGAAGCTAACTTAATATAAAGTCTTCAACAATGCGGCTTCAACGCCAACTCCCTGTACATATAATATATATATATATATATACCAAGCCTGTAAACGGTACCAACATTATGGCTATTGCGTCAGTACCTGATACCAATACCAGCAATAATCTGTAACTAATAGTAACGAAATATATGCGTCCTGCCTTATGGCGGCAGTTTGTATCACTGCAAACCTTATATATTCGTAGACTATTCTACTTTACAAAATCAATTATTTTTAATCAGTTGAGAAATGTCTTCATGGTCGCGATAAAGAAAATTTATGGAGCAGGAACGCAATATGGAAAATTGGCGATCACCTCTCTTTTGGTCGGAAAGCTTGCGAGAGAATCATTTTCCTTTTTCAAAAAATATAAAATTTACAATCAATTGCCAAAATGGCTTAGATATAAACTTTCTTCTAAGATATTTTTATGTTTTATGTGCTGAATTTTGGCAAAGATATGATCCTAAAGTTATTTTGAATGTTTCTATTACAATATGTTAGCATAGTTAAACAGGGGGTACCCATGATTGTGGTTTGCAACATATACTATGGTGAAATTGTTTACTTCAAATATTCTACTCTATTAAAAATCATAATATAATATATCTTTTCTAAAAAACAATCCTTAGTCACCATATTGAACAAAACATACATATTTCTGCTTTTAATTTGTACCTTGATCTTTCCAATAATCGTTGCAAAAATTATGATTATTAATATTTACTTTTAATGAAAGTATATAAGGATAGATAACTTATTAGTTATTATGCTGGTTTATATGAATTTAATTTTCTATCCTACCTCATTTCGATGAGGATGAATCATTAATCCTTGTTCTTCTAAAAAAATAATCCTATGTGATAGTATTTCCAGCTGCATATATTTTAATTGATAATATGTGGTTCAACTCGTAATAAATAGTTATAATTCTAATTATAATTCTGAAATACGATCTCTTCTTTAAACAATATACTGTGCAATATATATATATATATATATATATATATATATACAACTCATATGTAAATGATTTTTTATATTTCAATATATGTTAATCTAATATTTAGGCGTATAAATGTCCATATATATATATATATATATATATATATATATATATATATATATATATATATATATATATATATATATACATGTGCATGTATGAAGTGTGCGTACGGTTATACATACGTGATTGTTGTGCATTAATCTGTGTAAATATTTACGTAGGAATGCAATGAGGCGTGGAAAAAAATATATAGATAGATATAGGTAAAGATATTCGCCAAAACGTATTTTTTGAATGTGTTATTTGTGCTTGGATGTATGCATGAAGGCTTTCAAATATAAATTAAAAAGTGATACTGATCTGAAGGTTGACCTTACATTACGGGTAAAAGTTCACTCTCGGTTTGCTTTTCTGAGCTAAAAGTTAACGAATGAATGAATGAATAAATTAAATCAGATAATCTCGACTATGCTTATATATTCTGCATGCACAAAAATTGCGTGAAGATATTTCCAAATTGCCGGGAGTGAATTTAAATTTTCGAATAACCTTCCTATATCAACGCCTCAAAATTTGTCTGTATCGACATGGCATACTAGATATTTTACAATTTGCTATCTTTTAAAAGTAAACAATTTTCTTCGCTCTAAATTTAATTCCACGATGTTTGCCAAATTTTGATTTGTGGCTCGATTTTTTTACGCTAATAGTATTTACTTAAACAGTTGAGTATAACCAGTTCGTCGTTGATAGACATAACTAGGATCCTTGACTGTCACTGTGTGGAAGGATGCTGTTGGGCACCTGGTCATCACGGAGCCTGTGTTTCGCACTGTTAGATGCCAATAATACGCAGTGTTTACGTGGTTCTTTACACGGCACTGTGTCTTTCCACAAAATGCCGCTTAAACTGTCCATAATTTGAAACTCTCAGACAACGCAAAGGCAACTGATTCTATAGGACGTAATTACTAGACAAATGCTATTGCTTTATAGAGGCCTGGTCGAGGCACGCCAGCAAATCTGATTCGAATTAATTACCAGACTATTTAAATGTTGTCGGAATGGAACTTTGATGCAATGAACCATTATTAAATGTGAGTATATAATATTTTATAAATTGATATTAACAAATAAATCGAAATGTATAAAAGGGTTGATTAGGTTGCTCAATATGATTAGACTGGACCATTCTCGTTATAATTTGAATAATAAAGATATCATTTATTATATATAAAACCTTCAACTACTCTATAAAGTAAATAAGATTACACTTCTAACGGATATAATGTACCGTCTTTTTAGTATGTTAACGTATTCCAGTGTCAGTATGCAGTTAGTAAATACAGAATTGGTCCGTGAATAACAATAAAGCATTGTGCATGTGCTACATGGTTCAAAAATAAATGTCGTGTAATTGATTCCTATCTAAAATCATCATGCCTGTTAACGACTTACATAATAAGGTTTTCTACATGACCTGTTCTACGGATTAGTTTTTCTACCATCTTCAAAGTATTACATTCACAAATACAATAAAAACGTTCTTGTATATTCCTCAAGGTCATAACCTATATAGTAGTAATTTCTTTATTTTACGTGAAATTATTTAAACGGAGATAATTTCAATGAACAACGTTGCAAAATTCAAAAGTTGTATCAGTTTGTTGGAAAATTTATAAAAATTCCATTTAAAGGAAATTTGCGAAGCAAATTAGTTCTTGGTTAATACTTATTCCTCAGCATATTAATTAGGGTTTCTCATAAAATAATAAAAATATCATAAAATTTCATTTTCTATCATCTGACAATAGGCAGTTTACAAATATTTAGCTTTTTTATAGCAGTGAGTCGAAAACTGGAAAAAAATAAAATTTTCCGATTAAATGTCTTCATTAAGATATTAATTATGCTACATTTGCAATTCGGCACAAATAATTCTTGGCATCATAAAAATCAATAAAACTGGAAGTTAAAATTCCCAAAAACAGTAAGCGCTATTTTGTCGACAAAAAATTATAAAAAGTCAGCGTTCCTAAAGAAGTTATGTATAACGAATGATCTTTTTCTGTTACTTATTTTTATTGCACGGAAATTACATTTTTGGGTGGTTCTTCAACTCATGGTGGTCACTTGGGAAAATAACAGAGGCTGTCGGAGTTGAAAGCAAGCCCACTATTTGACAGGATGCCCTTTTCAACTAATTCATCTAATATTTCTGAAAACGACAAAAAATGTTAGAAAATTGATTAATTTAGACAGCATGTTATACCCGCTGATAGTGTCAGAAAATTTATTGAATACACACGAATATAGATATTTTGATATTCGGATAAAATAATTTCTTGCCTGGCTGGATACAGCTGCAACAAAGAAGAACAAATAATTTCATTTTTGAAACGTCTTTTTCTTATGAGTTTATCAAAATCTAGTCTCCTCTTTTACTTCAATTATTCTTAGCATGCAAAATCTGACACAAAACCCATTTCAAATCCAAGTTATTGCTTGAAATTGATTATTAATTCAAACATTCGGTTGTTCTAATGGGAAGCTTCATTTGATTTATCTCGGAGGCGAATTTACGCACAAATAGGCAAAGCGTGGCTCAGGGATTAGAGCAACAAATTCAGAAGCGGACGTGCCCAGGTTCGAGGCCTTTTCGTGTTAAATTCTGGACAGTAATAATTAAAAAGCGGGTCTACTGGACGAACGGGCTTTTCTACATTACATAATGCATAGGTTATTCTGAAATGTGTATGCATATATTAGGACTGGTGCTTACATCAAGAATGCAACCTTGATTTTATAACTGTTATCTCCGCTCGCGCTACCAATGTTAGTGTAATAGGAAAGTATGACCAAAACATATGTTGGAAAAGAACCCAACAGTGCATGCAATGTACAGCTTCGTAGTTACCCGGCACTTATCAAGTACTTGCCAGCATTACTGCGGCTTGGCCTGAATAAGATTGTAACCGGTCTACTTGATGAATTTCATTTGTCAACATAGGCAATGATAAATTAATGATGCACAGCATATATATACAGATTACTTTAATGATATACATATATATATATATATGTTCGAATTATCAGTAAAATACTTCTAGTGTTGCGTTCTCATTCCAAGATAAATTAACAAATTTGAACCTTAGCTTGTCCATGGCATTATGAATTACTTTGACTTAATCTCATATTTACTTTAATAGAACTTTCCGGATATCTTACATATTTTGATTTCTGACAGATATTATATATGCAATTATGTTTTATTATTTGCGTACCTTGTAGAGAATTAGTTCAAATAGGACCAGAAGGATATGCTGAAATCAGCATAAGCAAACGCTCTAGTGTTATGCAAACATGCATTTATTAGTAACTATCGACTCATCAGTAATGGCCAGCAATAAGCCCAAAATATACAAAATAATTGGTCAAGACATGTTGGACTATTATAATCAAGGTTGCGGTCTTGATATAAACACCTGACCCATTAATTACTTAAATATGTCAGTATAAACTAAGAATTGTATAGTGTAGAAAAGGCAATTCATCCAGTAGACCGGTTTCGTCCTTATTGGGAACTCATCAAGTACTGGCCAGAATGACGCATTGAGTTCCCAGCCAGGTTTAAAACTCAATCTGAATAATTCACCTTTATATACTATTACAATTTTAGTTATACTGACTTATATTGAAAGCAATTAATAGGTCGAATATTCTCTGGCTGCCAATTATAATAATTTTATCACCACCCACGCTTAACAATGTTCGTTTAATTATATAAATGTTCATTTCAATACCACTTCCCCATATAGTGTGGTGTCTATTCAATAATGACAGATTGGGGATGGTTAGTTAGAACTTTGAGTATAAATGGATGCCATATGAGCTCCACCTAAAGGAAAAATAGACTAACAAAGTTACATTAGTTAGTATATAACAGAATATTGTGTGTGGTGTACTGTGCGGCAGGATGGCTCAGTGGTTAGAGCACTAGATTCCGAAGCAGACGTGCCCAGGTTTGAGTCCTGTCCGCGGCAAATTCTGGCTAGTACATTATGAGTTCCCAATAAGGACGAAACCGGTCTACTGGATGAATTGCCTTTTCTACACTATACAATTCTTAATTTATACTGACATATGTAAGTAATTAATGGGTCAGGTGTTTATATCAAGACCACAACCTTGATCATAATAATTGTTATCACCACCCGCGCAAACAATGTTCGTTTAACTATTTTAAACATTTGAGCATTATTGTAGATGAGAACGCGTAACTAAAACCGAACCAAGTTTAAAAAAATATTTTATTAAAACATCATGTCAACCAATTCAAGACAGAACGGCTGGTACGAATTCGTCTTCAAACGATATCACCATGTGTACTATGTGATTATGTAGACCATTTCGTGCACACGCGGCTAGAACTTACAGCTTACTGCCGGTACACAGAGTGGTCGTAAGGAGCAATGTTTTGCCACTACGTCCAATTATGACTTTGGTTAACTGACAGGCAAACGGAAAACAATATCATTGTCAACATAAATTGAAATGCTGAGCAAATGTGCCTGCGGCTCCTTTAATTTTCTGTTTAAACTCTCCCAGTATCGAAAGTATGACTATGGTGGCGAGTCTCGAAGTTAAATAATTGTTACTTACGTCCCGATCAATTTCCTTTGTATATCGGTGATATCCATTCTTTATTTTCTAAACCTACATCTCACTTTAAAAGTAACCTCAATTAATGCATGAAAAACGATCAAAACAAGACGGGAGCACCACATTTGACGCTAGGCAATATAACAGTGTGATATTATGTATGAAAATAATAAAGCTTAAATAGTTTTTGTCGATAACGCCATACTAAATATTAACAAATAATAGGAATTAAATGCAATTCTTTAAGGTTTGTGTAACGTGGATCCAAATATCTAATTATCTATCTTATTAGTTTGGAGAAATTTCAATGCCAACCATAGGTCATCCCAAAAGAAATTTTGACGTAAACTTGAGGCTTAATCACGAACAAAGTTGCAATGAAGCCACACCCAACCAATGGAACAAAAATGTTTTACAATGTTATAAAAGAGTCGAACTATCCAAAATATATTTCCCGTGGATTTTTCAAGAAAACATGAAACACCCCGGTGCCTAATAACAGAATATTGTCTAGTTTATTTATGTTACTATAGATCAATGTTAATTCGAAGTATTACTATGCTATATAGGTAGGATTGTGTAGACAAATAAGAAGCGAATCCAGTGGCCAAATGGTAAGAGCACCAGATTCCGAAGCAGACGTGCCCTGTTTTAGCTTTGAACGCGGAAAATTCTGGACAAAAATTACAGTTGATTTTTGAGCATAGATCCGTATCTAACTGAAGATTTATTATTAAAAAAATAAATGCATGTACACCTGATAATACACAGCTTTATCCTGCTTTTGACATACATACACGGGTTTATTTGAACTAACTTTATATTTAGCACATTATGCCTCAAACATCAATGAACAAATTTTCGTTATTTTTAACCAAGATTATAGATTTATTACATGTTCATTAAGTGCTGCCATGACTACTAACAAAAGACTTCATTAATGTCGATTGAAACCAAAAAGCAATGATTTACCGATCTAGGAGGTGTTTAGAATCGTTCCTATTATAAATTTTGATGAAATTTAACCCGTTGCTAAAACAATATTCCTGGTATCCTACACAGATTTTGTTAATATTTTACATAGATTAAAGGGTTCGAATTAATAATGCTAAAGACCTCAAAATGAAGTTGGTTTTTATTACTGATATAATATGGATACATTTATGAGAATGCACCGTCCAGCTGTTTTCTGTTTCTTGGCCAAATATATTGGTCGTTTGGTTACCGGTAAAGGCCCATATTAATGAGTCACCAGTAAGCATTATTCGCATGTGTAAATAAAACGGGTCATTCTGTTAAACTTCACTGAGGCATATCATTCTGTTCCTATTTTTACTTACTTTTTACTAGGCAAGAATTTCCCTTTACATAAATACAAACCAAGATAACATTAACTTTATGTGCATTAAATTATGCCTGAATTAATACAGAACCTTAAAATATTTAACAACTATTATATGTTTTGTGTTTTATCTGTTCTATTTTAAATATATTTCAAAACACTTTTTGAACATATTTTTCATTATGTTAATTCTCATAAAAACCTGGACAAGATATTTTATACTAACAATAGTGGTATACTATTATTTAAATCAATTGCGCGAACTTAAAATAAACACCAATAACATGTTATTTAACATTTCGAACAGCATGACTAGACTACCGTCAGTCAAGTTGTTCGACTGGTTAAATACAATGGAATTGTATTTTATTTCAAGAATTGTTATCACCACTCGCGCAATCAATGATTGATTAACTGTATATTATATTTGCTCTACTATTTAAGCTTTAATTAGCCACGTAATAAATAAAATAATTTTATAATCTGTTCACGAAATCTCTCACGCCCTGGTTTGATATGGTTTTCTATAATTTACACTTATCTGAGTTAAATACTGTCCAAGCAATTAAATTCATTAAAATAACAGTTGGACTCTACTTTAAGCGAAACCATTTGTAGATATTGCATTATTAAGAAATTGCCTATTTAATTTCAGAATTGCAGCCTTACATAACCAATCGCCCAAAAAATGAATTATTCATGCAATAATCTTCTTTTAAGGATTACATTTCATTTTGAATTCATTATATACTATTATCGATGTGGGCATGTCTATTTTCGCTCATAAAATAGGTAAAAAATTAGCCTTTCAAACATATTTCGAAAAATGGAATTTCTGACTATTCTGAAAAATGATTATTTTTTTTCGAAACAAAAGCATGAAAAATAAAAATTAAAGAAACCTAGTATTCAGGAATTTTAACGATCTATAACAGTTAAATTCTGTTTGTTGCGGAGAAATGATATATATGCAAGTATGTATTAGGTGTTGCGAACCTAGTAACAAATAAGTTCAGATGTGACCAGAAGGATAAACCATAGACAGCATGAACGGAAAGTATAATCTAATGCACATTCGTTTCGTGCTTACTGGCAACTCATCAGTATGAGCCGGTATTATGCCCTTTAACCACTATATGTTAGGGTGAAGAAAGTGGGATAATAGGACGATAAATCTCCTAGACGAATGTGTAAACCTCCAGTAGAGTAGCTAACATCGTATAGTCTCGACAATGCGAGTTCAACGATAACTCACTCTATATAAAATACCAACTTGAATATATATTAGTTCTCCGCAACAAACAGTATTTTACTGTTATATATTAAATTTAATGATTTCATGCTTACCGCGAAATGTGATAAATGATATCGGTCAAGGCCAGAGTGTATGGATTTACTGGAGTAACAGGTGTTAAGAAATAGTTTTAATTCTCAATTTCGGTGTATTATTGCATACATTGATATAAATCATGTTATCACCATATACCGACTTGTAAACCATAGTGTTAGTACCATGTACCTATTCGGTACAATAATGTTGGTGTCGGTTACTAAAACAATAGTCATAGTGTTAGTATCATTTACAGACTCCGTTTATATATTATATAGTGTGAGTTAGTGTTGAAGTCTCATTGTCGAGACTATACAATGTTAGCTAATATACTGCAGGTTTACACTTTCGTCTAGGAGATTCTATCGTCCTATCATCCCACTTTCCTCATCCAAATACAAAGTGGTTAAAGGGCGTAATACCGGCTCCTACTGATAAGTTACCACTAAGCACGAAACGAATGTGCATGAGATTATACTTTCCGTTCATGATATCTTTGGTTTGTCCTTCTGGTCAGAACTGAACTAATTTTAACGATCTGTTTCCTTTACACCATTAGCACTCCCTGATAATAATTAAGATTTATAGGTTTGCAATAATTAGAATATTTTCCTTTTCTATGTCCAGGATGTGTATTTCTCTTTGGTTGATATTTTTCTGATTGGTCTCGTCCGTCTGATAGCTTCAACGCGTGTACTATCCGCTAAAAATTTTGGATTTTTTATTATTGCTAGCAATAATTAAATTTCCAACATTTTTCCTGAAATTTTAATATTTTTGGTACATAGTATACTTATTTCAGACCTCAGAGTGACGGGGCTAGTCAGAACCTATCAACCGTAGGTGCATACACATTGTGCACCTAGAAATGGAGAAGATTAAATGTATTGCAGACCTACACGTATTAATTTGATGGCCACGTTTGTCAGTGGCATAAATAGAACATAAGGTGATAGCACTGCGCAACAAGTCTTTTAAAGTTAATGATAGTTTCTTATAAAGAATTTTGTTAATTCAACATAAACACTGACTGCATTGTATCTAATCAGTCTCACAACATAGAAAAACTAGTGTCACACGTACTGACGCGTTTTGACCTTCCATGATCATCCTTATAACATGACAGGAATATACTGCAATTCGTGAATAGTCAGATATGCGGAACTTATGCACACCGTGTGTTTGACTGGATTTGTCGGCTGCACACTTTCTATTTGGTCCTAAACATAAATTTTTTGCAAATAAATATATGTTGTACAATTCAACAAAAAATTGGTTGTTCAAAAATATATTTCAAAATTAAGTGAATATTCTTATTCCAAAATGAAAGACTACCATCATATGACAAGTGCTAACGAGCTTGAAAATTATTTTTATTTGACAATACATAAATCAAAATATTTAGCTTACCACCGCGTATGATTTCACAAAAGGAGTGTACACAGGTTATTATAAATGTTAGTAAAATTTGATCTTCGCAATTTTATAGAACGATAACACAGATTTAACACATTAATCCATCGCTTCATAGTTCGTTATTTTATCCACAATTCACGAAAGACACCAAATAGTTATCCATTTTTACCCATGCGAATGGAACGTATATTACGCGGACTCAAATTCAAAAGGCTATGTGCAATAGAGCATTCACTATGTTCGTTAATATTATTTCACTACTTCCTATTCTCGCCGTCTATTGGTAATTTTGTGTTAATCTAATGGATTTGATACGAATAAATGTGGACCAATAAAATTGGCTTAATTTTCCCAGCACTGCAAATATTGTCGGAGTACCATTGGAGGATCTCTTTTGACAGAACTTATCTAAATGCACATAAAAACCATGTTATTTAGTGCACGTGGTGTGTACAACTTTTGATAATTTTTGTAAAATATACATTTGATCAACTTCACTATGAAATCATTTCAAATAGTATATCACACAATTTACCAATATACATAGAAAATTATACAAAATAAATTAGCAATAGCTTCGAACTTTCCTGTAAAATAAATAATTATGCGAAGATGAAATCACGAAATTTTGATATCTATATAAAATGTATGTTTAAATGCATAATTTTGATAAATTCGTGATTTAATGTAGTTTTATTCTTAGCATGCAACCAAACAAGTTTTCAACAGTATCTTCATAAATAATACAGTTATCAATTGCAGTCAGTAATTTATTTCGCTATCTTTCTTTGTCATTAAAATAATTAGACATAATCATACATTATTTTTTAGTTAAATATAAAAATTAATCAAAAATTATAATTACTTTAGGTTACATATTTATTATACCTGCAAGCTTTGTAGATTAAAACGATGTCATCGTTATAAAGTGTCTTTTGTCCCATTTGAACAAAAAATCAATATATATTTAATTTATGCATATATATATATACACCTGAAGATAAGGCTAACGAAAAAAATCAGTTAATATATAATTGAAAATGAAGTGGAGCTTCCGACAGTGTAGCGCAGAGAATAGAGCTGCAAACTGCAAAATAATTATTTGTGGGTTCGAGTCCCGTCCGTGGAATATTCTGCACTTTACTTAGCGAGTTCTTGATAGGAACGAAACCAATCTATGGGATAAACTGCCTTTGATCAATTAGGCACTACGTATTGCATAATGACAAAAGTATATATGATCAAAATCCGTCCACTTATCTTCAATATCTATAAATATATGTTACCAATGAATCAAAAAATCCCACAATAATATTATTTTGTCTATAGAAGCCAATCCAACCTCTGAACAAACATCATCAACGTTTACTCGAGGAAAAACCTCAAGCTGAATCTTTATCTCCAACAACATCATTATAATATAATTAAACGAACATTGATTGTGTGTGTGTTGATAAAATTTATCAAAATCACGTTTGCGAACACGATATAAAAAAATTCCATTATTAATACACTTTTCGGTAAAACCTAATCATTGCATAGTGTAGAATTGGTAATTCGGGCAGTATACAGGTTTCATCCTCATTGGGAAGTCTTTAAATATTGTCTAGATTTTTATCGTGCACAAGGCTCCAACCTGGGCAGGTCTTCTTTGGAATCTGACTATATTCGCTGCATCATTCCACCGCACACTAAAAAAGCAAATTTGTCTATTTTCGAGCCCTGTACGCGGCAAATTTATGATAGTACATGAAGATTTCCCAATCTGGACAATGCGGATCTACTAGCCGAATTGCCATTACCGCATTTTTTGATGCAATGTTTAAATTGGAAAAAAATATATAATTTTATTGGTGCTAATATGAAACTCGTAAACCTGATTTCAATAATATTTATCACCATCTGCGCAATCAATGTTCATTCAATTATGGAAATGGTCAATTTAAAACCACTTCCCCAGGCAGTATGGTATCACATTTATTATAAAGGAAATGGATATATATATATATATATATATATATATATATATATATTGGTATTTATATAGTCTTACATGTTGTTTGCTGATGTATAATCATATACCTGATCAGTATAATATGAAAAACGAATCAACTCGTAAAGACTGATAGTATTATTATAATCAAGGTTGCGATCTTGATATAAACACCTGACCCATTAATTACTTACATATGTCAGTATGAACTAAGAATTGTATAGTGTAGACTTTATTGCATAAGAATGAAAATACAATTACTCAACTTTACGTTTCCTTCATCCTGAACAGCACTTGATTGTAGACATATATGTAACGGTTGTGAATTTAACACTTATGTATTTGTTTGATAGTTAACCAACTCATGTTTTGTTAATATGTGCATTTGTTTCCGTGTATATGCTCGCGCTAAACATCAAATTCTCGCGTAAGATTTTAATGTAATATATATATATATATATATATATATATATATATATATATATATATATATATATTAAATAACCGAACTCTTTTGTTACACAAGTATATTTATCTTTTAGAATCGAGAGCCGCATTTCTATTTTTTCTTTCCATATATATGCATTGCGGTTTTATCGTCACTGGTCAGTTTTCCGACGTACTCTAATGATGATCATGGAAGATCGAAACGTATCAGTACGTGTGACCGACGGTAGATTTGCTATGGTGTTCGACGACTGGTTAAATACAATAGGATTTGTGCTTATTACAAGCGCGCAAACTTGATTTAAATAATTTTTACCACCACCCGCGCAATCAATGTTTGTTTACTTGTATTACCTACATATATTTGGTCAATGCTGAACAAAGTTAATGTTTGTTACTTCATAGAAATTGTGCAGTCGACATTTTCAGTCTGTTACATTGTATGCGAGACTACTAGAGAGGAGAGCCGCATAATATATGTATATATATATATATATATATATATATATATATATATATATATATATATATATATATATATATATATATATATATATATGCCAATAAAACAGATACTAATTTTCTGAGCTCTGATAACAATTGGAAAATAATTTAATGTTAGCGGACATTCTTCAGTAGTAATTTTTTTAAGAATTACCCGGAAAATTTCTGTTGTACTACCGAATGATTATAAGAATGTCATACCGCAAATTCACATGCCATCCGTCAGAGCATAAACCGGTGGTGGTAATTCAACTTCGTCAGACTTGTAAGGAAATACGAATTTTCACATTTTAATGACATAAATGTGAAGTAAACGTATACCTATTGCATGCACCTTGTTGCGATGACCATATTCGAGGCTCTATTTACGGCTGCCGTGGATAAAATAGAAGATCATTGCAGAAGTGCAAGTGAGATGAAGCAGAATTAGTACTATCATGTAAGCAACAGTCGAGCCTTCGAATTAAATAAATAAATAATATATGCTTCAAAGATATTTCAATAGATGGACGCGTTTTATACAAACATACTCTTATAAATTATTGTTTAAAAATAAATCGCGTGGGTCTTGTAGCTCTTCGAGAAATCGACGATTTCAATAAAGTAAGAATTTTGACCATCTCAAATCAATGATTATCGAGGGTTGGTCCAAACAAACTTCTCTTGGAGGCTTATGGGTCTACAGAAGAGGTTCAGTAGAGTACCCTATAGCCAGCTCAGAAGCAGATGACCCCGGGGGATAAAGAAGTTTGAAAAGTTTTAGCACATATGGATTTCTATTAAAGTTAAATATTTAAAACGTTCCTATACATCGCCTATGTATAAGCAAAAGGATCTGGGAGCCAATTTTTCGATAATACACAGGACTTGGTCGTTAATCTAGGTAAAACTAACGTGAAGAAATTGTTTGAGGCTACTGGCGCGGCAGTAGTAGCTGTGAATGAATGGTGCACTATTTGATCAATAAATGATGATATCTACAATTTACCTTTTATTAAAGCGCAATCCAGGCACTCCTGTTTGGTTTAAACTTTAAATGAAAATGGACTAGGAATATCGATTACATATTTTTGCAGAAGAGAACTTTTATACACGCAATTGTATACCGACCCCCATTGACGAATCTCCAGTAAGCACTTAAATTGTATATATGAGAATATATTAATTCGCCGCAAAGAACAGTATATAAATACTATTTATTTAATTGAAATATGACACTAATACCGCTAAAACTGATAACTGATGCCGATCGATTTCAAAGTGTATGAATTTTCTGGAGTAAAATTTGTTCAGAAGAGGTTCTTATTCCAAATTTTGGTGAAATATAATCCATCCTGAAGTCCATTGTGTTGGTGTCATGTACACGGTTATCATCTTGAAAAATATTGCGTTATTACTCTCTACGAGCTTGGTGTATATTATATGTAGTGAATTTTTTTTGAAGTCGTATTGTTGAAAATTTGCTATGATGTTAACATCAGTACTGCTCGAATATACATTTGTTTAAAGCATTTTACCATTCACCTACCACAAATTTCTTGACAAGGTATATGGTTATCAGAGGGCATAGTACCCACCTCCCTACTGGTGAGTCTCCAGTAAGCACCAAACGATTGTCTAGATGAGTTTAAACTTATCATTCATTTTGAAATTTATTTATCTTTTTTTTCCACATATTTTTTACAAGACTTCTGCCTTGCGAGGCTGAATAGTACTAGTTCCATAGAGTTGTAATACAACGCTCTGCAGCAGTGCAAGTCAAGCCGTCTTTCGTAGTGTTGAGAAGTATTTCAAATCCAGTACGACATTATATTCAGCCTCCCTGATTGTATCAATCATCCCGGGCCCAAAGTCGATCACTCTGGTCTGTGAATTTAATTAAACAAAGATTATATGGTGCTATTCCAAATAATTTCGCGGCAAGAACTCAAGCACTGCAAAATAGGAGACCGGCGTTTCTGAGCCATACTTTTGTGTATTTTAAGTTACTATTATAAAGGTTACAATACAATATAGTGTGCTATGACCGACAGCTATATTTTAACTAAGGCAAGGCGTTTGGAAATTAGCAGTAGATATACTCCAAGGTAATTTCCAATGTGCTTAGGTATAATATTGTTTTAAGAACGACAACGTAAAAATGATTCAATTGTGTATTAAGTGTTGCTCACCTATTACCAAACTAGTTCCTATTTTCCCACATTTCTAACTTAAAGATATAGCGGGTAAAGGGCCTAACACCGGCTCCTACTGATGAGTCGTCAGTAATCACGAAAAGAATGTACACGAGATTTTACTTTCCGTTCATGCTGTCTTTGATTTATCCTTCTGGTTATATATGAATGAATTTGTTGCTATTTGTGCAACACCTAATACACAATTGTATATATATATATATATATATATATATATATATATATATATATATTGTGTGTGTGATTTCACAAACATTATCTAACGACAACATATTTAAATGATGTAATGATTACCTCGAATGTGATAATTCATATCGATCAAAGCAAGAGTGCGTGGATTTGCTGGAGTAACAAGAGTTCAGAATTAATTGTAATTCTCAAATCTGGCGAACTTTAACATACATTGGAATCCATCGTATTGGTACTATGTACCGACTCGGCAACCATAGTGTTAGTACGATATACCTTTTCCGTACCAAAACGTTGGTATGGTGTATTGACACAATAGCCATGTGTTGGTACCCTTTACAGATTCTTTATATATATTGTATATAGTGGGTTAGCTTTGAAGACGGTTTTTCGAAGACCTTAAATGAAATTATCTTCATTACTACAAGTTTACACATACATTTAGGAGATTGAGGCATCCTATTTTCAATCATTCCTCACCAAAATAGATAGCGGGTAAAGGGCTTTATACTAGACCCTATTGATAAGTTGCCAGTAAAAGCGAAAGTAATGTGCAATAGATTATAGTTTCCGTTTATGCTGTCTTTATTGTATGCTCTTTGCTTGTCGGCGTGAAGTGTCTACTGCCGGTGGCTAGTGGTGGGTTAGTCTGTGTTTCTTCCATGCTCGATATAATTACTCGATAGATCGATTTTGCATCATTCAATCAAATCGAAACATAGAATATTTAAAAACGCTTAGAAAATCGCACAGTTTGCCGATTTTTTACATAAAAAACAATTATTCCATACCAGGGCCACTGTTCAAGTTGAGGAAAATTATTCAGTGGCGCAAGAATCTTGATATAAAGAATTAACGGGACGCAACTTATTACCCTCAAACTAACGGGACGGATGAGTAAGCACTGAGGACGATGAAAGTTATATTGCCATGTTAGTGCCAGAGTTAGGTTTTCTTAAGACAAATTACATTTGATATAGCTGGCCTTGCAATTTCTAGTATCAACAAATAAAAAGGAATTTCCTTGGCAACCAGGTTTAAGGAGGGCAGATACGTCTGGCTGGCGAACCCGTAACACCAGGACAAGGCTGTGTGTGTTAACCGGCGACAAATCTCAGCCCGACGATTTACACACACTCGTTTATTGGCTGAGGACTACGTCATAAATTCAAATGTAGAATTTGCGGCACTACACCCTGTCAACGATAGTTCGTATCGAGTATAAAGTTTGGGCGTAGAGCACAAAACTTCTTTCGTCAACATGCTCGACGTACCTCGCGCTGTGTCACTTCATCACCTGGAGGCCCTTTGGCCATTACCATAGGAGAGCCCATAAGACGCCAGGATCGGATTTCCCATATATGCGGATTGATCATCTCATTTAGAATAACTAAATTCCTCAGCACTTCTCTTAAGCTAAATTTGATAATTGTCTCAGTCAAAGGCTCTGTATCCATGCACATATTACTGTTATCCATTATGTTAAAAAACGTTATTTATTACAATATATTTATTACAAAAAATTGAGTATGCTCAACGTCTCACTGATTAATAGAGTTTTCCTTTCTGGAAGTGAACCCTTGACAAGAGAATATCCTCGAATATTATCTTAAGCGAGTTTGAGATCCTCTCGTAATATCTATAATAATAACAATAATTTATAATCAAATTAAATAATTAATTGTCAAAATGTCGCTTCGATAAATGTCTTCAGAAAACAAATAAGGTTAAGCTACGATCATGAAATATGTGTACCACGCAGCTCAAAATCTCAAGAAGACTGAATATTAAAGTAACAAAGACAAAACAAAATTTTCGATAAATAAGAAAAGAAAAAATTATAAACTAATTACATTATTTTTTAAAACAAAACTTTTTTATGAAACCATCGGTAACATCCACAAATAAAAATTGACTTGTAAATTGACGCCCTACAAGTTATTTTCCTCCGCAATTCCAAGCCCGACATTTGAGGGAAGGAGATGATTTTGCATTAACTACTTTTAAGGCCAAGAAAACACCAATGATTTTATTCATGGCTGACTTAAACACAAGAGAAAACCCAAGCAGAAATGTAAGAAGTAAGATGAATCAGGATGGAGAGAACGATGAACGTCGCAGTAGAGTCTCTGAAGTGAATAAATAATATTTTTTTTAAATTATTTCCTAAATGGATGCGATGTATACGAGAAATATCCTGCAAATAATTTATTAGAAATAAAGCATTTATGTCTAGTAAAATGGCTTCTTTTTATAGTTTGGAACAGTTATCGGGATATTGTCTACACATGACAAAATTACCTGCACAGTTATGTGTAAATTAGCCAGGGCTAGATGAAAAAATAATTGTGAAAACTGAAGTTAACCGAAAAGCCAATACAAACAACATGGTGTATATAATACACCTGCACAATAAATACTTGTTTAAATAAATGAATAATATTAATATGACAAACCTTTTGATAATGTACGAGAGTGGATGTATGCATATTAAGAAGCTGATATCCAGTCAGGGATATTATATGAAAAACAAATGTATTTAAAGGGACTTCTCTAAAATTCATACATTTTCTAAACAAAACAGCTTCATTTTAGTTATTAAAATTGCCGTCTTGCTCTGGTGATGACCGTGTAAGTTAAAATTTGCAGGTGTAATAAATCATTTAAATTAAGGATGCTGGCTTGATATAAATACCAATCACATTATATATACATTTGTCAATATAAACTAAGCATTGTATAATATAACAAGGACAATTTATGCAGTAGACCGGGTTCATCTGGTAAATCTTCAAGTTTTGTTTACAACTTTGCCGCAGAACATGCGTCAGCAATTGTAAATTGTAAGTAAACTTGCTATGAAGTGTGATTGTTTCAAAATTGCGTAATCAACTCGAATATGGATACGTCTGCTTTGGAGTCTGTGGCTCATTTCAATGCGCCAACTAGCCGCAAGCTACATACCTATTTGTTAAATACTATCTTATGTTTTTTGGTTAGCTTGTCATTTAGGTGTAGCCTACAGAGCATCACTTTAGACCTAAAGTTTCGATCGGTGAATGTTATTGAAGGTAGTAATTTCCGTATGATGAGATTTGTTATAAAATTAGATTGAGGGTCATTTAAATCCTGAAATATAGAATTCGAATTATCATAATTACGGCATAAACAGTAAACGATTGATTTTTTTAATTACGCGTATGAATATGGTAAATGCTTTATGAAGGCTAAGACCGCGACAGCATAGAACTTGTGAAAATCTCCGCCGCCAAATTCCCCATTCACGTTTTTTTTAAGTTTTCCGTCATGCGCTCAAGATGAACATGGAGAGTTGAAAAATGAAATTAAATGTAACTGGGGGAAGTATTTTATATGTTGTGCAACTGAATTAATCGTTAGATTCATTTTTTAAATAATTTTGTAATACCCGGTTAATTAAATTACTGTTATCAACATTTGCACAGTCAACAATTGAAGAAAGGAATAATTTTTTTTAAATATGACGAAAGGCGCGAAAAATTAATGATCGTTAATGTATAGGTATTGTGAAGCCGAAATTCCAGTTAATTACGAGGTATGCCTGACTTATATGGCGGACAGCCACTTTTCGGAATTTGTGTGCATAATAAAACTTTTTTCACTTATAATTGTCGCGTGAGGAAGTTTTGCTTTAATCCCTGCAATTGATGGTGACTGTGCTACACTTCTCTACTAGTTTAAACCTCGGTTGATGTTTGCTTCAATTCTGCCGGCTTCATTTTAATTGTAAAAATGTTGAATGATCACGAGCACACTCTTTGATTGTCCAATTATAATGTCTGTTGAGAAACTAGAATTGAGAGCCGCATTTTCCGTTTTAACATACTGTAGATAAATTTAATTTCCATCGTTCTTGAATATTTTAGCAGCATGTTCATTTGATAATTTTGGACGTGCGAATTGTGTAAGAACACGTCAATGATGTAAGCCCTTTTGGTTGCATAACTGAATAAAAATGCGATGGACATTTATTCTCTTTCGGCATTTTTGGATTAAAATAATAAGAGTTATGACCTTTGAGGCAGTCAATGAGAGATTGACGGAAAACATTAAACAAATGTTATGATTGTGACTACATACAAATTGTGTAATCGATATTCCAGTTAATGGCAATCTATTCGAGACATTTGGAAACAAGAGCAGCAATTGCTATATTATACGCAGCTTCTATGACGATCACTAGGTCTGAAGAATCGCTCTAGCATTAAAAAATGCGTTTAGTTTTTCCATACTCTGTGGCAGTTTAAAAACGAGGTAATTTTTTTTAAATTACAAATATTTTAATTATACCAGTATTTTGTATTGCAACACGCGCAACCAATGATTAACTAGTCACAATATTAGCATAGCAACTCAGAAAAAGATATTTTTTGGTATCCACATATAGTATATATGCCTTGGTTTCATCTTTATGGGGCAGGTTGTCATCTTGAATTTGTGACCAACATTAAAATCAAAATGTTATAAAACATGCAACTGACAGAAATTTTTCATGTTTTATAATTAGATGACGAATTGGATTAGTGTTAATTACCATTCTGTAAATCGAATTAAATTAAAAAACGTTGTCAACATTTACACAGTCAAAAAATGGTCAATAAAATTATTTATATTGATCCCATCGACATCTGCACCAACTTTGGCAGAACTCAAGAGCTGTGGAGACAACATTCCGTTCGATTGAAATGTGCATGTAACTTTTATGGTTGCGTGACACAATTCGATTTCAACTAATTGTATTAAAATTGCAGCTTATTCTTCATTAGTCATTTTACATTCCTGCCATAATATTGAACATAGCAAAAGAAACGAGTCAGCGAGTGTAAATTTTAAATAAGTTTGCTATGATGTGTGATAGGTTCACAATTGTTTTATGAACTTAAGCCATCTATGATTGCGCAGGTGTTGATAACAAATATTTATATCAAGTTTATGAGCTTGGTATCAACAAAAAGCAGATTGTGTATGACCAGTCTCAAAAAGTTGCAAATTAGCCGTCATGGATACGTAATGCGGCGTTTGTACCTTCCATGATTGTCATTGGAGCGCGAAGGCAATTTAGCTACGAAGTATCAAATCGTGATACATATATACATTGAAAATAAAATTAGATATGCGGCTTGACTGTTACTCGACTGGAAATGTCGTCTGCGCAATTTCTTTGCAGTCGCGAACCGTAAATGTTTTTCAACTTTCGCCACATATATAAATAGGTAATACAATTATGCCACTAATTACCTGGCATAGATAATGCCCAATATCAAATGCATTCATTGGTTTATTGCATACTGTATATTAATTACAGAATCAATGGTTGCGCGGGTGGTGGTAACAATTCTTTAAATCAAGTTTTCGAGTTTGAAGTAAACAACAATCCTATTGTATTTAATTAATCACCGAACAAATAGCAAAACTACCGCCAGTTGCACGCACTGAGGCGTTTGCCTCAATATTGCAAGCTTGGTCTAAACGCCAATCCCATTAAATCTGACCAGTCGCAAGGCATAACAAATCTAGTTTTCGTTAAACGTATTGACGCGGTTCGAATTAGCATGATGATCATCAGAACAAGGCTGCAAACTGGCTGGCAAGAATCAAACTGCAATTCAATCATAAGATAAGCAAATCATCTTATGCGGCATACATTAGACTTGACTATAATTGTCAGAGGGCATAAATATTGTGCGAGTAACATTTTCAGTCAGGATCAACATATGCGACGCTTAATAAAGATGAGAACCGCATAAATTTATTGCATTTATTGTATGTGCATTAACCTTCATTCTAGCTAGTCAATGTTTATGTAATAACCTATTGATTATGAGGGTATGTCGAAACGCAACAGTACGTGTGAATCTTGAAAGTTGTTGTTCTTGTTTGCACAGAATGATCATCACATTTAACTTATTTACGACTTTCCTCTGTGTGTAGCCAATCTGTATTTTAGGTTCCACAATGACCACATTGGTCTTCAATTCAAAGTATGCGTTGAGTTCGGCTTCGTGGTGGCTGGATGAAGATACTTTTCTTAATCCGAAGGCTTCCACACCTTTCGTACTAACCAATGGAAATGAATTACTAACTAGTATTGGTTGTTTGACGTTTCGGTACCTTGTTGCCAGTACCATTTTCAGAAATCTAATAGTACAAAACACAATAGTCAAACATTTGCTTAAATCTGGTCATGTGGGTAGGGTACTCATTGTTGTTATATTTCTTGAGGATGGTACTGAAAATGAGGTACCGAAACGTCATAATACCGAGATTGCATCGAACTTAATTTTCAGTGGTTAGTATGAATGGTGTGGAAGCCTTCGGGTTGATGAGAAGAATCAGCACCCAACCACTACAAAGCCGAACTCAACGCGTACTTGGAAATTAGGATCAATGGGATCATTGCGGAAACAAGAATTCAAATCGACTACTCACGACAGAAAATCGTGGATACGTTAAATTACGTCTGACTGATGGCTGATTTGCCATGTTGTGCGACTGTTAAGATATAATGAGTTCGATGCTTAGGTCAAGCTCGCGAAATTTATTTACTGAAATACTCTTGGTTTTTATTTAGAACCCACAATCTTGAACAAGTAAAATACTAGTAATATGACAATATAAAAGAGTCTCAATTCGGGTTCAAACTTATTTTAAATAAGTAGCACTATTGTACTTAATTAGTAGTTTTTCGTCATTTTCTGGAAGTGACCGTTTTACCGCGTATACCTGACAGACATTCAGCTTTCATGTGCGGCGAAATAAAAAATATTTGTTTTGCTTTTAATCCAATTTTCTGAAATTGATTTAAATTAACAAATATTTCTAACGTTCAAACTGTCAACGACTGTTTAATTAAACAAAAATACGAGTATGTCAGAACCTGTTGGGAAGTCATTATCTTCAACGCCAGAAAATTGTGCACTTCCAAAATTCAGTGGATTAAAATTAATTAAAGGCAGCTAGGGCTGCTAGCTAAATTTATCATTTTGCCCGATTGGGATTTGAAATTCTCCAGTCATTGTTTGGTTAGAATATGATGAAAGCCATAGATGTTCATCGTCATCATAATCATCATTATCATCGTGGGCAGCAGTAGTAAAGTCGTTAATAACTGATTATTTTCTGCCATATAACATGGTTTGTTGGGATTTGTTTTTCAAAGACCAATTGATTAATGCCTCGTGATGCTGTGTTGACAATTTACATAAACTCAAACGAGCAATTAATTAGATTAATAAAGCTGATTAGGTGCCAGAAGCTATCGGTTAATATCTTCAAAATCTCCGCAGAATAAATCTGGACCTGTTATATAAATGACTTGCCGATTGTAGATCATCGATTCCTGTGCGTTCTGCCTAATTTAGGAAAGGCGGCAGCAGCTACGCTAATTAGTCCTCAAATCAGATGAGAAAAATGCGTTGATTGATCACATAATGGTCAACGCTTTCATCGCAGTTAAAAAAATTGCCATTAGGTAAAAATATCATCTAAACACCCTCGTCCTAGCTGGAATATGGCCTATTCTTCTCTATTAAGTTAGTCACGCGAAGCGCTCAGTCGGCGTAAAATAATCAAAGCCAAAAATCTAGTCATGCATATACCACCATGGTTATCACACAAATTACTCACGTCAAGCAGCCAGTACGGTTTGCTCATTAAACATAATACGAAAAAGAGTAATCAACTCCCCAGATATAATGTCGTCACCATTCCAAAATAAGCTCGGAAACAAATCATTGGGGCCTAAAGATTTATATCGTTTAAGAGATTGTTGTCTACGTTGTTGTCGCAGTTGCGCAAATAAATTTTTCTTTGAAGTGCTCATCCCAGCTGTCAAAAGAACACATTTTACCGTTTATTAGATTGGTGTTACAATCATTTATAGTTTCGCCAACTTTTTATTTTGTTGGGCCTGTTGCATGATTGAGTTGGAAAAAGCAGTGCTTATTACCTAATGCAAACGCTGCGTCCATCCCTGCGGTCTTTCTGGGCATAAATGACTTAAAATCGGCTTTTCGTCTTTGTTTAAGCAGATATATTACATTTCTATGAACATTAATATAATCCTAGCCAGCACGAATGTAGCGCCTAAAGTCGAAAAAATCTAGATACTCAATGACTAATTCAATATAACCCTACATTGTCAAATATAAATAATACCTGCATTGTACATAGTGAATTGTATCTTCGTCCACAGTAAGTTCGTATTTTCACCATCAAGACTAGTTAACTTTGACTTTTGAATTTATTCGCATATTTGTTAGAAATACGATTGTTTGAGCTCTTTAACTTCAATATGAGTTTCATAATCACTTGTTTTTTTCGGAAAACTTACTGAAAATCTACAAATTATAAGTTCATTGTCCGAATCAACATGTGATCCTAAAAACAGCAACCTTGGATACAACCGCGCAAGCTATATCTAATTCCTAAACGATCTATTTGTGTCTACATATGGTTGGGGTTCAGAGAACGCCGTGTGGTATAACAATTTATACTACGCATAATATAGCTCAGATTAGCTATCTAACAATCGTTCACACTTATTGTTGTGCATTGATTTTAAAGTGCATATTCGACATAAAGTAAAAATTTTTTTAATAAAGCACCCAACATTAGTATTCATGTTACTCATAGCCAAGGCTATATCTGAACTTATTGCTCTACATAGTAATGATTTGATGTCGGAGTTAAAAGTGTCCTTGCTGACGTTTATGCCGCAATCGGCGGAAGCATACATCGAGAAGGCTATGCTGATTAAGGTATTTTATATATCGATTTTCGCAGGCGCATTTCAGCATGCTGCCAAGATTCGGCTGTTTACAAGGATTCAATCAGTTAAACAAGTCTCAGCTCGTGAGCTAAGGACAAATTCCGTGACACGCGTAGATAAAGCTGTTTCACTTAGTCCATTAATGTTCGTAGGATCCTGCATTCTAGCTTCAGATATGCAACATATACCGGTAACTAATTTATTCCACGTAAGTGCAAGAGCTTCATGTTGTCCAGTTTGTTTTAGCTTACGTGCATTAAAACGCTGACTTTAAAACCTAACCTTATATAAATGAATGGTTGTTTTTTTGTGCGATTTTACAATCCGGCGTTGGGCTCAATGATATGATCAACATTGATTATATTTGTATCATCTAAAATAGTGTCAAAAGGTGTCAGTACGTGTGAGTGAACGCAGTTCCCTTAAACTTAGTAATTGGGATTGTGGATTATTCGTACTCAAAAATTTCGTTGCAAAATTAAATCGCATATAAAAGGATTGATTTAATAAAATGTTTGCAAAATAACTCGAAATTACTGTCGCATTTCTGGTTTCATTTTATGACATATTAATTGCATTTCGCGAATAGAAGAATACTAAATAAGTGTTTAATATGATTAAGTAATTAAATAGATGTTGTCATCAAATAATGTAGTAATGACTGCATATTTGAACAATTTCGACAAACGTGGTAATATAGAAAACATTTATGATCATGACTGCGTAAAAATGTGCATCCAACACAGCAATCAATTAGAGTTAAGGCGACACATTCAGTTATAAGAGCTCTAGTTCTCCTATTTTCAACCTTATATAATCATTGCGTTCATATCCACGATGGCCATCTTGCTGTCGTGCTGCGATGTTATCCATGGAAGAGCGAAACACGTCGGTACAATTTGCTTTTTGTGATTTGCGACTGGTTTCATGCCGCAAATTTTAAATTTAATAAGTATTCTCCATTATTACTCACACAATTCATGATTACCAATTGCAATTTCCGAAAAATAACTTCATTGGAAGGTTGGATGCCTGGTTTCAACGTAGTGCACCCATGTGTTGTGATAATGAGCGTAGAAAGTAGGTACATGCTAGTAAAAGAAGCTAGTGCAAAGATGGTTCGCATTGCGACTAAAATAAGACTGGATTAGTGATGACTTTAATCACAAAACATCAATATATGTTAGTATCACCGCCTCTAGCAATGATTTCTTAATTGAAATACTTCTATGAATGTGGCAATAAAGGCCAAAAAGTTATAATCATGGCAGAATTGTAATTGCGATGCTGATATTCTAGTAAATTACAATGTATTCAGGACTTATTGTTCTGTGAGCTGAATATTTATCTTTCCATGCTTAAAACAATCAATGCGTATTAATCCGTCTTAATCAGTTGGCCGACCTTGGGAGAAAATACGCGTCAAAGCGTGCATAAATTCATTTGGTTTTTCTCAAATACACCAACTTGAATAACATAAATATTTGTTGTGAACACACGCTTTAATACTACCTGTCAAATAAAAATTTCTATGGAACAACAAAAGTTAAGTGACTCGTTTTTGGCCTCCACTTCTCATATTTCGTATTATATGGTTTTCTGGTGTTTCCTTATACTGACCGTGGAAGGTCTAATCCCGTTAGTTCATGTAATAGGCAGGGGTTTGGCATTGTTTTGCGACCAGATATATAATGAGATGGGTACTTTATCCAATTTTGCCAGCTTTACTTTAATTATTAACTGTCATCAAGTATCGCCTCGATAATAATTACTTGATAAAATTATTTTTATTTTAATTGGCTAAATTTCCATAAATTTTATTATTGTGACAGTGAAGAATTTGTGTAGTTCAAAGTCCTGTCAATTACAATAACTGAAAGTTAGCTCTAGTTATGAGCTGCTTTTTACTTTTTAAAACATTAGGGAAGCATGGAGACTTAGTTCACGTAATGCAGTTTACTGTTGTTTTCCGATTAACATCAGTGGGGTAAGAAACATGCCAGTATGTTTAACTGAATTTAGTATTTAAATGCTTCTCAATTGACGGAAAGCGTGTTCCGTCATCATTTTAATTAGAAAAAACTTTATTTAAATAATCACTTCTTATCACTTCAAATGCATTATATGTTTTTGGCTTATTTCATTGTCAGCCCACAACTAGGTCTGGGAGCCGCAATTTCGATTTCCTCGTTTTATAATATATTGCAAATTCCTTCTTGTCCGAGAGCACGATCTATAGTTTTTTTATACACATAGAATACAAAACATTTTTCCTTATGTCACTGGCAATAATTTTATAAATATATGCCATTCCATCTACCCTACCAATGATCGCGTAAATGAGTTAATTATATGAAGGAATATTATGTTCGTGACTGCCTAAAAGTTGTGCGGGCGACCTTGCATTAAATTACAGATTACGTTAAACTTATAATGCTGATAGCGCGTTTGTTGAATTTCGCACTTTAAATAAATTTTTTCGTGAGTCGATGCTTTCTTCGTGCACCGTTTATGATCAAAGGAAGAACATAAGCGTCGGTATATGTAACTGGAAGTAGATTTATTATGTTGTGCAATTGGTCAGACAACTTTACCGGTGTTTATTTCAAGTTTGCTTACTTTTAATAAATAATTACTGATGGTACCCTTTCCATGTGTAAAAAGAAACAGGAATTTTATCAGATACACGAACGGTTTCTTTCTTATATTATTCTTGAGTATATACAAATGAATATATATATATAGATATATATGGAATTTTCTTTTGTAGATACTTAAGATGAATATGTGAAAGTAACGGTTCTCGTAACTGATAAAATTTCTTTCTCTTTTTGCACATGGAAAAGGTACTAGGAATATTATTAAAGTACGTATTCCAAAAGTAACAATGATTGTTATCACCGCGAATGCAATCAGTAATAGCCTGGGTAAAATGTTTGCGATACAATAGGTTTTTTATATTTATTATGCACATTGCGGCTTCATCTTTATGCAATATGACGTCATGTTATAAGAATAAACGTTGGTGCATCAATGCCTGTAACTCATGGTAGATTTAAAATATTTTGGTCCCAAGTAACACAATTGATTGTATTTATACATCATGTTCGCAAATTTGAATTAAATGAATAACTTTTATTACCGCCCCTGCATTCCATAACTGCTCACAGATATGATACTAATGATCTCTTGTAGAGCTAAATGTTGTCTTTCTGATTTTCATTTATTATTCACACTGCAAATTTTTCCTTACTAGAAAATGTACAGACATTTTCTGATGATAACCATGTTAGCTGGAAACGCGTGAGTAAGTGTAAATGACGATTGTCTTACTATTATAAGTGAATGTGTATGTGTTTTAATTCTGTAAACATGAAGTCAATAAATAATTGCCATCACCATTCGCGCAATCAATAATTTCTTAAGTATATTTCTTATATGAATGTATTTTGTGCAAGTAGGATGATAAGTCCACGTAGAAAGTATGCATAAATATATATAAATATGTTAGTGTAGAAAGTTCAACAAGACGACTAGTTTAAAAAAAGTTTTCATTAGGCTCAGGAAGCTACATGGTTTCGCCAGTACACGATCAACGTGTCTGGTTTGGTATAATTCTGAATAACGCCTATTTATTGCGATCAGCTCTAAATAAGGAAGCACACTCACATATCTAGCCTTAATCAAAATGAAATAGCGTTTTTTGCATGTTGCATTTTCCCCAGGACGAAACACGTTTAATTAGAGACGTGCCTGCAAAATCAATCTTATTTTGCACACACCAGTTTGGCACGTTCTCCAATCAGCGTGAATTAAATCTTCTTCTTCATCTTCCAAAATGTAATTGGCCGCTGGCCCAAATTTTGTTCTAAATAACGTTATATGCAGACAGCAATGGAATTCTGTCTTCTCACTGAGTAGAGAAATTTGCTAGCTGACGTAATTAGCACTAGTTCAGCTTCAAACTTTGCAAATGCGAACACGGAACGCATAATATCTTTTGTGATTTGATTGACTATTTCCATTTTAATGCGCAACCATTCAATAAATAGGTGAATATAAGCCTGTTTTTATCAACTGTACAGACATTCAATTCGGGTTTTTTTCTTATTTATAAAATGTGCTTGGTAACCATTAATGATAAAAGTATTACACACAGAATCCAATTCATTCTGCAAGCAGCCAGGCGAGCATATACGCAATACCCTCGTTTGAAATGTCTTAGCCAAGCCATTTCCTACTTTAATCTGTAGTAGCTGACCAAATGTAAACATTGGGCTTTTTACTGTTTCTATACGGCAGACGTATCTACAAAGTTACTATTAGTTCTACATTTGAGCAACACATTCAAAAACGCTGGAGTGTCAACCTCATCATCCTCAATTATAAATCGAAGATTCAGATTACATATATTGAAATTATTAATCAATAATTCAGCATGTACACGGCCATCGCAGACTATAAATATTTTATTACCACGAAGGGTGTTAGGATTTCACTTCATTCAATAAATCATAACTATTTTTCCCTAACATGCAAAAACACATGTAGGCCAAAGATCGAAACAGAAGCCGAATCAATTCGCAGACCATCTTTTTGTCTCTACAGTTGACCGTTGAACATTAAATGAATATCAAATTTACCGTGCATCATCACACACGCTGGGCATTTTGTCCGGGGTGCTACGCGTGATTGCTATCACTCTCTCTACTTGACTGCAAACCTATGCTGATTTCCGGGCTTGCGTTTATCACGCTGTGTCACCTAGTCGCTTAAATTTCAGTCATGCCAATCTCATTGTTGCCGCACAACTAGTCATACGTGATCGATTATCTATTAATCGGTCTTCTACCTGTGCCAACCACCACGGTGTTGCTGCAGATCCTCAACAAGACTATTCTGATGCTTCACACAGCAGCTCTACTCACTGGTTTTCGCAACTCTACTTATCCTGGTGCATCCATACGAAGGAACACCGACCAGTCAACCAGAGCCGGCCTCAAGTGTCTAGGAGTACTTCTAGACGCTGCAACACTACCAAACTTTCTCGGCATATTCCGTGAGAACGCAATTCGGTCCTTGACATGGGCCACCCACAGAAACTGTCTCTCATTATCTACGGCCTTTAACCATTTTGTAACGTCGCACGGCATTTATTTGCATTCGGAACAGAACACTATTTTCAGTTCATCAATGATGTTTATTGATGTTCTTAAAGCCAAATTAGGAATAGTCTTCATTGTCGTAAATCAAGTTCTTTTTCTGGGACAGTCATTTTTCTAGAAAAGTAGCTTTTGTTTTTTTTTAATTTTTCACCCTATATAAATGGTATCTAAAGTAATCTATGGCGGGAAATTGAGATCATCATGAAAGATGTGCGATTAACTTTCGTGTGAAACATATTTCTGATTACAAACGATTCACAATTGAATAAGTGTACATATAATGGCTTGTGTTCAAAATAAAATTGATTGTGAAATCAATAGTCGTCTTTTCAGTTTTTATCAAGAAGCTAATTGACTGACCGGTTGGCGCCTAAAAGCAGGCGCCCATGACGAGATAAGCATTTTGATAAACTTTCACTTTTTAATTTATGTTATAAATAATTCATTTATGAGATATCCTAATATAGAATTATAAAGGGACTATCGTAAATCAGAAAAACATCGTATGTGCAATTTATAAAATAGATTAAAGCCGTTCAATTCTCTACTGAAATATATTTTGTGTATAGACATTTAAAAAACGGCTTTAATTCGTGTCAGATTGAAATCAGGTTATTCCAGAGATAATTTACGGTTTATAACATTTGAAATTTAAAGTTATAGCGTTTATTTTAGAAACATTGAAAGTTCCATTTGTCAGTGAACTAGTCACTAAATTTGTGCTATGGAAAGCCATTCAGAAGAAACATCAAACAAACAAAGAACATATATCATGGCGACGAAGGTACCCTAACTGATTTACCAATTTCAAATTAGGCGATGCGGAGATCATGGTATGTAATGTCAAGGAGAGGTGGTTAGTAAAATTAGACATCAAACGGACTGTCGACGTCCATTATTTGATGAATACAACATTCGGTGTCATCGTAGTGTGGTTGGTACGGCAGTATTGTTAGAAGAACGTTTATTTTGTACGACCATTCGAATAGATATTACCTAATGGATTAAAGCTTGCCGGCTATGTCAACTCTCGAAAGTCTTTTGCCATACTCGCTCAGATTTTGGCCGTTTCCAGCTGCTTAACTCTCGTTTTAGATATATCCATGTGGATATAATCACAAGCCCAAAGTACGTCGTTTCTTTTATTGCATGACAATAATAGATCGACATACAAGATGGCTTAAACTAATACTACAAGTTGATAAATATGTGAAGGCAATTGCCTATGTGTTCTTGCTACACTAGGTGCCCAGACATGAAATAACAGACATATCAGTCATTGATCATCGTCCAACATTCATGAAATGTATATTTCAATATAGTTTACAATTCCTTCAGTCGATGTGCGAAACACTGCATAGTTCAACTCTAATTGTGAGGGTCTTTTGGAACGCGTCCTTCGCGAGTTATAGACAGTGCTTTGTGCGCCTCGCGTACAGTCCGATTGGCTAACTGTATCCCCATTAGTACTACTCGGTATGCGATCAAGGCCTTTGCGATATTTAGAAGCATCAATCGCATAAGTCAGTTTTGTTCACAATCCGCAAATTCCAGTAGATTTAATGAGCAGTTTTCAAGATAGTGATGAACCACCATTGACGGAAATTACACAACAGCTACAGCGTATTATAAATCGTCTGCGTGCGCAACCCACAAGAGAACATCATTCGTTAGCGTATATTTTAAAAGACTTCGACAAATGTTACCAATCAAATGGCCGAATAGATGTTGTTCAGTCAAGGCTGAAACCTTTGTTTACTGGTGCTCATCAAATAATCAATCGCGGTCCAAGTAATAGATAAATCATTCGTATATATATATATATATATATATATATATAATATATATATATATATATATATATATATATATCGATTGAGGCCTGCATTTAATTTCCGAAATATGACATGAAATAGAACGGATTGTGATAATGATCAAGACAAGAATCATCATCGTCTTAAGAGTCAACGAGTACATCAAAGTCTAAAAATCAAGAGGGCATGATAGAACCTACATTAGATCATGCTCAAAATATATAATCAAGATCCTGCCCATCAGTTCGATTTAAATATGACGTAGACTGCGACAAATTTTGTGGGAGTAATGTTGCACGGTCATTTTTAGGGTCATTTTCAGTTCAATAGACAATTAAATACTGTTTGTGGCGAAGAACTAATGTATATGCAAGTATGTATTAGGTGTTGCGAAACCACTAACAAATTAGTTCAGTTGTGACCAGAAGGATAAACCAAAGGCAGCATGAACGGAAAGTATAATCTCATGCACATTCGTTTCATGCTTACTGGCGACTCATCAGTAGAAGCCTGTATTACGGCCTTTAATCACTATATATTTGGTCGAAGAATGTGGAATAATAGGACGGTACAATCTCTTAGACGAATGTGTAAACCTGTAATGGTGAAGCTAACATAATATAAAGTCTACGACAATGCGACTTCAACGCTAACTCACACAATATAATATATATACCGAGTCTGTAAAGGATACTAACACTATGGCTATTGTGTTAGTAACCGATACCAACATTATTGTACCGAAAAGGTACATGATACTAACACTATGGTTTCCGAGTCGGTACATGATACCAACCTGATGGATATCAATTTATGCTAACGTTCACCGAAATTGAGAATTACAATAATTTCTGAACACCTGTTACTCCAGTAAATCCATACACTCTGGCCTTGATCGATATCAGTTATCACATTTCGCGGTAAGCATGACATCATTCAATTCAATATATTACAGTTAAATACTGTTTGTTGCGAAGAACTAATATATATGCAAGTATGTATTAGGTGTTGCGAACCTAGTAACAAATTAGTTCAGTTGTGACCAGAAGGATAAACCAAAGGCAGCATGAACGGAAAGTATAATCTCATGCACATTCGTTTCGTGCTTACTGGCGACTCATCAGTAGGAGCCGGTATTACGCCCTTTAACCACTATATATTTGGTCGAAGAATGTGGAATAATAGGACGGTACAATCTCTTAGACGAATGTGTAAACCTGTAATAGTGAAGCTAACATCATATAAAGTCTACGACAATACGACTTCAACGCTAAATACTGTTTGTTGCGAAGAACTAATATATATGCAAGTATGTATTAGGTTTTGCGAACCTAGTAACAAATTAGTTCAGTTGTGACCAGAAGGATAAACCAAAGGCAGCATGAACAGAAAGTAATCTCATACACATTCGTTTCGTGCTTACCAGCGACTCATCAGTAGACCGGTATTACATACCCCAACCACTATATATTTGGTAGAAGAATGTGGAATAATAGGACGGTACAACGCTAACTCACACTATACAATATATATACCGAGTCTGTAAAGGATACTAACACTATGGCTATTGTGTTAGTAACTGATACCAACAGTATTGTACCGAAAAGGTACATGATACTAACACTTTGTTTTCCGGGTCGGTACATAATACAAACCTGATGGATATCAATTTATGCTAACGTTCACCGAAATTGAGAATTACAACAATTTCTGAACACCTGTTTCTCCAGTAAATCCATACACTCTGGCCTTGATCGATATCAGTTATCACATTTCGCGTTAAGCATGACATCATTCAATTCAATATATTCCAGTTAAATACTGTTTGTTGCGAAGAGCTAATATATATGCAAGTATCTATTAGGTGTTGCGAACCTAGTAACAAATTATTACAGTTGTGACCAGAACGATAAACCAAAGGCAGCATGAACGAAATGTATAATCTCATGCAAATTCGTTTCGTGCTTACTGGCGACACATCAGTAGGAGCCGGTATTACGCCCTTTAACCACTATATATTTGGTCGAAGAATGTTGAATAATAGGACGGTAGAAACTCCTAGACGAATGTCTAAACCTGTAATAGTGAAGCTAACATCATATTAAGTCTACAACAATGCGACTTCAACGCTAACTTACACTATAAAATATATAAACCGAGTATGTAAAGGATACTAACACTATGGCTATTGTGTTAGTAACCGATATCAACAGTATTGTACCGAAAAGGTACATGATACTAACACTATGTTTTCCGAGTCGGTACATGATACCAACCTGATGGATATCAATTTATGCTAACGTTCACCGAAATTGAGAATTACAACAATTTCTGAACACCTGTTTCTCCAGTAAATCCATACACTTTGGCCTTGATCGATATCAGTTATCACATTTCGCGTTAAGCATGACATCATTCAATTCAATATATTACAGTTAAATACTGTTTGTTGCGAAGAGCTAATGTATATGCAAGTATATATTAGGTGTTGCCAACCTAGTAACAAATTAGTTCAGTTGTGACCAGAAGGATAAACCAAAGTCAGCATGAACGAAAAGTGTAATCTCATGCAAATTCGTTTCGTGCTTACTGGCGACTCATCAGTAGGAGCCGGTATTACGCCCTTTAACCACTATATATTTGGTCGAAGAATGTGGAATAATAGGACGGTACAATCTCCTAGACGAATGTGTAAACCTGCAATAGTGAAGCTAACATCATATAAAGTCTACGACAATGCGACTTCAACGCTAACTCACTCTATATAATATATATACCGCGTCTGTAAAGGATACTAACACAATGGCTATTGTGTTAGCAACCGATACCAACATTATTGTACCGAAAAGTTACATGATACTAACACTATGGTTTGCGAGTTGGAACATGTTACCAACCTGATGGATATCAATTTATGCTAACGTTCACCGAAATTGAGAATTACAACAATTTCTGACCACCTGTTTCTCCAGTAAATCCATACACTCCGGCCTTCATCGATATCAGTTATCACATTTCGCGTTAAGCATGACATTATTCAATTCAATATATTACATTTAAATACTGTCTGTTTCGAAGAGCTAATATGTATGCAAGTATTTATTAGATGTGTATTTCGGCGAACGTTAGCATAAATGGATATCCATCAGGTTGGTATCATGTACCGACTCGGAAACCATAGTGTTAGTATCATGTACCTTTTAGGTACAATAATGTTGGTATCGGTTACTAACACAAAAGCCTTAGTTTTAGTATCCTTTACAGACTCGGTATATACATTTTATACGTGTCAGTTAGCGTTGCAGTCGCATTGTCGTAGACTTTATATGATGTTAGCTTCACTATTACGAGTTCACATGTCGTCACAGAGATGTACCGTCAATTCGCATATTCTTCGACAAATATATAGCGGTTAAAGGCGTATAGCCCTACTGATGAGTCGCCAGCAAGCACGAAACGAATGTGCATGAGATTATACTTTCCGTTCATGCTGCCTTGGTTTATCCTTCTGGTCACAACTGAACTAATTTGTTACTAGGTTCGCAACACCTAATACATACTTGCATATATATTAGTTCTTCGCAACAAAAAGTATTTAACTGTAATATATTGAATTGAATGATGTCATGCTTACCGCGAAATGGGATAACTGATATCGATCAAGGCCAGAGTGTATGGATTTACTGGAGTAACAGGTGTTCGGAAATTGTTGTAATTCTCAATTTCGGTGAACTTTAGCATATATTGATATCCATCAGGTTGGTATCATGTACCGACTCGGAAACCATAGTGTTAGTATCATGTACCTTTTCGGTACAATAATGTTTGTATCGGTTACTAGCACAATAGCCATAGTGTTAGTATCCTTTACAGACTCGATATATATATTATATATTGTGAGTTAGCGTTGAAGTCGCATTATCGTAGACGTTATATGATGTTAGCTTCACTATTACAGGTTTACACATTCGTCTAGGAGATTGTACTCTCCTATTATTCCACATTTTTCGACCAAATATATAGTGGTTAAAGGGCGTAATATCGGCTCCTACTGATAAGTAGCCAGTAAGCACGAAACGAATGTGCATAAGTTTAATATACATGTTTGTTAATTTTTGTAATTCTATATTACGCATTGTCTCTATTTTCGTAAATTAAGTTATATTTCTGGAACAATAATATTTCAAGAATAAACAATTTTGTTCGATTAAATTCTTCAATCTATATAAAATTTATCTATAGCAATTTCGGACCGTGTGATTAACATTCACGTGGCAATTATTTCTGATTGAAAAAAATTATGAAGTGAATAAATATACATATAATGAGTTTTGTTTAATATATATTTACATTTTATTTTTTTATACATATGCTGCGGTTTGTTGTTTTCCAGTCAGTTTGCCATCCTGTTCTGATGATAAACATGGAAGTTTGAAATGCGTCAGTACCTGCGACTGAAGTTCGTTTTGTTATTTCGTGGAACTTATTCGAAACAATAAAATTGGTGTTTATATCAGTCTCGAAAACTTGATTTCTATGATTATTATGTCAACCCGGGTTATCAATGATTGTTAGTGTAAAATATTTATTTCCCAACAGAGGTTTTTGAAAATCTATACATGTAACTTCAGCGAGTTTGTTCATTATTTACCTAAAATAAAAAGTTTAAGAAATAATGAAATACCTGAAAGATACTTTGCGTTTCGCTTTGGTATTCTAATATTATTCAGCTGATCTGTTTTTAATTATTTGCACCACCAGACTTTCTCTACTTAATGTGAAAGATAATGCCCTATTGCATTCTGCATCTAAAGTAATATACGATTTTAAATGTGCCTGTGGAAATCATGTTTAGGCAGATTTAGTAGACGTTGTAATTCACGCTTAGTTGAATACATTTCAATTTGTTTTGTGCAAAATACAATAGTTGTTACACGTACGTCTCTACCAAAACACGCTTTGTCGTGTGAAAATTGCAAAATGCCACCAAAACGCTTTCCTATTTTGATTAAAGCTAGGTGTGTGCATATTCTTTCTTTATTTAGTGGCGATCAAATTGAATAGGAGTTGACCGATAATGTGCAAAAATAAAGAATTTGTCAGTGCTCTGACATAACTCTGTCGCTTTCCGAGCTAAATTCAAAATTGTGGAAATGTGCCGTCTTGAAGACCATTTTGTAATGATATTTGGATATATATTTTGTATACAATATTTATGTACCATTTATCCTATTTAATTTAATTTAATCCCAGTGTATTACATCAACCAGTAAATCATTTGAGAAGATGTAGCTATAGCATTGCTTTTACATGAATTATATATATATATATATAAATATATATATATATATATATATATATATATATAAATATATATATAATAATGTGTGTGTATTTGGTTTGAATACATAGACATATAAGTAGACTCATATGATTTGTTATATAATATGCATATTAGATATTGTTTTTAAACGTATATAAATTACATGGACATTTAGATAATTATATAACATGTGGAAGGACCTCACATGATATTTTGTATGATTATTTCTATATGTATTAGTTATAGAGTAGACGTATATGTGAATGGATATTATATATATGATATGGATAACAATTAATAAATCTATATATATATAATATATATATATATATATATTGCTGATAAATTATGCTCTCAAAATTAACCATATAATAACATCTTAGTTGCCTATATGCGTATCGTTATATATATATATATATATATATATATATATATATATATATATATATATATATATATAGTTTGTATACAGATATTTAAATTAAAAATTAAAAATATACAAGATACAAGTATAAATAAATATTTATTTATCTCAGATACTTTTCCTTATTGTAGGCCTCTTATTCGGTCTAAAAGAAACATTGGATTAATTCAATATTCTATCAACACTTTTATTAACCTTACTCTTTCTATATCCTATTGCAAGCAAGATGAGATTAGGTGAACGGAGATTTGAGCATAACTGTAATATAATGGAAATGTAAATTTTATTGACCTTTCTACGCGTCCAGAATAGCGATTTAAATAATCGTGACATTACGGATTGGCATATTTGCCAATCCATACCGTTTACTTTTATTGATTCGATAAAAACCAATTAAGATTGGAGTACACATGTATGCATGTATAGGATTTTGTGTGTGGGGGTGGGATTTCATTCAACTTCATTTCCATAAAAGCAGTGTAAGGACAACCTCAAAGTCACGGGGACATATTCAACTTATCAATCAATTAAAAAAGAATTAAATAATTATTGATTGCGCAGGAGGCGTTAAGAACACTCTAAATCAAGTTTGCGAGCGTGAAATAAACACCAATCCCACTGGATTAACCAGTCGTTGAACATCATGGCAAAATTACCGCCAGTCGTACGCACTGACGCGTTTCGACCTTCCATAATCATCATCAGAGTACAACGGGGAACTGACCAGCGAGAATCAAACCGCATTGCAAATATATGGAAAGCAAAATAATATATGCTGCTCTTCCCTCTAATCGTCTCGCATAATATGTACTTAAACGAACATCGGTTGTGCGGGCAGTGATAACATTTAATATAATCAAGGTTGCGAACTTGATATAAACACCTGACCCATTAAGTACATACATTTGTCAGTATAAAATAAGAATTGTGTAGTGTAGAAAAGGAAATTCTTCCAGTAGACCGGTTTCGTCCTTAAAGGGAACTCATCACATACTGACCAGAATTTGCCGCGGACAGAGCTCGACTCTGGGCATGTCTGCTTTGGATTTTGCTACGCTAACCAGTGAGCCTCCTTCCCGCACACTACACACAATTTTCAATCATATACCAACTAATAAAATTCGGTTAGTCGTTTTTCCTTTAGTTTGAGCTTATACGGCTTTCATTTAGACCTAATTTTCCAACTAACCATCCCCAATCTGTTATTACTGAAGAGACACCACACTATATGGGGAATTGGTATTGAAATAAATACTTATATAATTAAACGAACATTGTTTGCGCAGGTGGTGGTAATAATTCTTTAAATGAAGTTTGCGAGATTGAAGTAAACACCAATCCAATTGAATTTAACCAGTCGTCGAACAACATAGCTAAACTACCGCCAGTCGCACGCACTAGTTGTTCAACGACTGGTTAAAAACAATGGGATTGGTGTTTACTTCAAGCTCGCAAACTTGATTTTAAAAAATTATAAAACATGCTGTGCGCCTGGAAATGTAAAGTAATCTGATTTCTCCAACCTACGAGTCTTATCATTTGTCCCGCTACCGTTATTTGTGTTAGCAGCTCGAACGATGACAGCACTAGGCAAAAGAATATTCCTTTTAAGGAATATATCAAAATGAATATTACATGTTTTAATTTATATCAGGAAATTAATGGTACACTTTTTTGAGAAATAATTATCGAACTAGAATTTAGGTTTTTTTGATAAACTTATATGAAGTGAAAATATAATTCTGTTCGTGATTGCGTAGATATTTTGCAGCCTACTATCTAGTCTAATTCTTTATCTGCAAAGAAACTTTGATTTTGAGCAGTTTAATAAGATTTCAATATTATATATATATATATATATATATATATATATATATATATATATATATATATCACAGTATATTTTTATTAGGGAGAGGTCACATTTAATAGCAAAGTGGATAATGACCAATTGTTTTCTTTTCCTAATAAAAAATATGCTGTGGAATATTTAAAGGCATTGGAAATCAAAAGGTATATATATACAGAGGGAGGGGGGTGTCTTTTCCTATTTAGTCATTTTGAGTTTATGCTTTCATGAACGCGGAAGATCTTAAAGTGTCTGTGCTTTTTATTGTTATCAGTTGGTCTATTTTGAGCAAAAAAATTAAATATTTTGCTTGACTTATTTAAAACCCTTAAAATTTTATTAACTAATTTGCCTATCAGCTACTTATTTTTTTTATTTTGTAACTTAATCTTGCCGATCTAAACGAATGCCTAAGATTGAATATATGCTATTTCATATATTTAAATTTGCATTCATAATTTTGCATTTTCATCATACCTTCATATTAAATCATTTACGCGCTACTTTAATCCCAATCACAATTGACGTCTGTCAAATATATTTTGCTGAAGTTTTATCAGATTCTGGACCTGTTCATCAGAATTTCTTCAAAACTCGTCAAAATGTATGCATTTATATTTCCATTTCATCCTGTCAATAAAACGAATTTGTATGATTTGTCATGTTACGCAGAAATACTTTCTCTTTTGGTTCTAGATCCGAATGTCTTTTATGTGGCTACTTTTCACATGTGAAATTTTGTAATCAAATTTAAAAAATTTAAATTTAAGCTTGAAGAAATTCGGTTATATTTTTATATTTTATAGTCTGTCTGTGCATTGCAGATATTGATTCACGTGATACAAACTTATCTATGGAAGTGACATTCAGACATATATATGATATGGCTAAAGTAAATATTGAACTTGCTTCATTAACTTGGTTCTAAGACTTCAGATTCTCAGTGGACCGAAAAAGATTCCTAAAAAATGGTTCGGAAATATATCCAACGAACAAAGCAACTGAAACTCAGCTTTCTTCCCTAAGCCAGATATTTTGGTCCTAAATTTTATATAACTAACTTCATTAGTAATCAGTTACTCCGGCCTGCATAGCACATTGTTTTGTTATGGAATTTGAATAAATAAGCAATGCTTGATTATTCGACCTCATGTATATGTAGCTGACATTTTGTTATATGAACTAACATCGGCTATGTATTAAGTACCTAAAAAATCAATGCTATTTAATTTTTCGAGTAAATATATTAGATTGTGTGTATTAAAGGTAGAATAACCTAAATCGTTATTAGGTTTGGAACGGCTCCATTAAATTGTCGTTATTGTTCATGCTTCGTGTTTGTTTCATCATAATTTTAGAGGCACCTGTTTCGTAACAATGCATTTTATAGCACCGACAGCTCTTGACAATGAAATTTATCAGAATAAATTTTCTTTATTATACAGGATAATTTGCGTACCAAATTTATGCTTTGAGAAATTAGGACATCGTAGGAAAAGCGGTGCGCTAGACTGAATGTTTTTGTGTCCGCATTTAAGCTGAACGCGATTGTCCATATTGTTCAAATCTGTAGGCCTTCCATTTCTTATGACATCTTCATTTAAATTATAAAGTGTTTCCACTACTATAGATTTACACATTCGTCTAGGAGATTGTACCGTCCTATTATCCAACATTCCTCACCCAAATATATAGTGGTTAAAGGGCGTAATACCGGCTCCTACTGATAAGTCGCCAGTAAGCACGAAACAAATGTGCATGAGATTATATTTTCTGTTCATGATGTCTTTGGTTTATCCTTCTGGTGACAACTGAACTAATTTGTTACTAGGTTCGCAACACCTAATACATACTTGGATATACATTAGTTCTTCGCAAAAAACAGTATATAACATGTTTTCTTAACAATAAATGACGTGATAAACTTAGATGTGCAATGTAAGTTCCCCGCATTTGTACCACCCAATATTTTTTTTAATTTCTAAACACGCAGTAGCTGTTTAGTGCGCTACATAAGCTTGAATAGTATCAATGACAAATTATCACAAGCGAAATTTGAAAAAGAATTAATGAAAAACTAGATGCCAAAAAATGTGAAATTAATATCATCACAGACAAATGAGAGAAAATCACTAAAAAAAATAAAAAAATTCGGATCGCGTGAAGCAAGCCACAAAAAATCTTATTCAGAATGTATGTCCAATTTATTTTAGCAGAGTTATTTCCTTTAAAATAATTGTGTTAACATCAAATTTTTATGCGCATCGTAAGAATACAAGAAATTGGGTGGAAATTTTGTGATCATCTAAGTAACATGTAAGTGATTTAATAATTAAAGAATTATTAACTACTCGGATAGTAATTAGAAATCATAGCGAATAGGAAAACTCAAATTACGCATTTTATTTGAGCGTTCAAAGAAGCATGCGAAGTACCATTATTATCCTTTATGAAAGCACTCTTCACTTCACTAACAAAATTTACTAGAAGAGATCAAGTTGAATAGTATAACCTGATTTGAAATCGTGTAGCCAGCAATCTAGTCACTTTTAATATATAAAAATTTAGTATGGGTGAGCATCACATCTTGGCTTTGCAAAAAACTACACACAGGCCTTAATTAGATTACCGTTTCTTGTTTTGTAATCAAACATTGTTAAAGTCCATGGATGATCAAAACTCGCAATACGAGAATTTGATGACAAACTTTTTAAAATTTGATTACTAATTATAGAAATTCTTTAATTGCTACGTATTTCGCGTCCTTGAAAATTTATTTTCAAAAAATTCCATTATCAACCGCAAGACCAATGATACTTTAAAGAGATAAATGCTAACCAGATTTTTTAACATGAAACCGCCGTGATCTAAGTCACCTAGAATACTTGTGAGTCAATAAAATGTAGTCGCCGAAACTTGGATTTTCAATTCATTTTCCATAAATTTACAAACTACGCATAATAAGAAGTTCTCTGTATGGCATAGATACGCAGAAATACGTCAATTCAAAGACTAGTTGGTATGTATGCCATATTTTAGTGACTAATTAAAGGCTATTCAGGATTGATGCTCACTTCGTTTATAGAAACTTCATTCATGTAATCGAGCATGAATTAAATACTGATATCGGTCTATGAAACACACTTTTGTTTAGTTAAATTTGCAAAATGAATAATGTTCACAGGAAAAGACAAAATCGCAGCAGACATGAACAAAATAACATTTAAGATAATTAATAAATACAAAAACAGAAAGGAGTTAACCACATACAATGCATTATGGACAAACAACTTGCAAGAAGTAGAAGCGTGTTCAGGCATTGAGCTTCATCTGAAGGTGATGCACAGTATTGATTGCTTGTTCCCTTATTTCACACTCTCTCCATGTTTACAATTTTCTATTTTTTGGTCTTTCAATTTATATATAAAGAGATGTTCACTGATAGATACTTTAGAAAAATATGAGAAAGAAGCGGTTATTGTATCTAATAAAATTACTTTATTTTTTTCCACGTGGAAAGGGTAATACTAATTTTATGTTTGCCTGCAGATTTGGAAAATATCGTAAAAAATAAACAGTTAATATATGGGATATGTCGGCCCGTGTAAACCAGTCGCTGGGGGCATGTGTATGTATCACAAGAAAAAAAATAGATTAAGTATCTCATGATTTAAGCCCAGCTATCTAAGTGTTACCGAGATTAAATTTTCATTATCATAAAAACCAAATAAAATCCTTCAGACGAGATTTGACTTCACCTTTATTATGATGGTTTCTGTGTCCAGAAGTCATGCTTGGTTATGCTTTCGGATCCTCCAAATTGTTAGATTTTGTTGTATCAGGCTGATTACTAAGAAAAGGTCAGACTCAATTTAGCTATAATAATTGGCTATGTAGCGTTCATTTTCGACCACGCATAACCATTCGTAATTTTTTTTAAATCACAAGATATTGAATTCACTGTCACGCAAGTTAATATCGGTCGCCTTATCTGCTGAAACATGAAGAGATGCAACGCGAAGTCAAAAATATAGCTGAAAGATGGATTTTCAAGTCTACCCCTTTACCTGTATGTTGCACCTCGAAACAAATTATAATAATTCGTAATTCTAAACCACAAGTTGAATTATTTAAAACAGGCTTGCGAACTTCATATAAGCATTAATCCCGTTATCTATACATTTGTCAACATAAACTATGCATTGTATATATAGTAATAACCAGAAATTTCCGTGGACAATGATTCCAATCAAAGAACATTTTTATCTGCGTCTGGGACTCTATCCACTACGCCACCCGTGTCACAAACCACACGCAATCTGAAGTCATGTTCCGAGTTATGTTTTCTTGTTAGTCCGTATTTCAGCTGGAACCTGTTTAGAATCTCTTAATACCTAAAATTTTAACTAGCCAACCAAATTTCAAATTCTGGTCTGTAATTCAAAAGTTCTCAATAAGGACGCAACCGGTCTATTGGATGAATTGTCTCTGATAATTTTTGCAATTTTTAGTTTATATTACCAAAATCCATATGATAGAAGTACTTTCGTTAGACTTCAAATGAATATAACTTGCCCAAGTGCCGTTTTGTTTGTGCCATATAATGACAGATCTGGCGCAGTTATTTAAAACTATATGTATTAAGAGATTCAAAATAGGTTTCACATGAGTAAAAAATTGGCAAAAATATAAGTCGGTATACGACTTCAAATTTCGTGTAGTATGCGACACGGTTGGCGTAATGAATAAAGTCTCAGATTCCGAAGCATATGTATTCCGGTTTGAATCCCTGCCGCGACAAATTCAGGACATTACTTGAAGAGTTTCCAATAATAAAGAAACCGGTACACTGGATGGATTGACTTTGCACCACGATGAAATGTCTAGCTTATAATGAAAAAAATACATCATTAATTGTTCAGTACGAAGAAAAACATACATTGAATAGATGAAGGCAAATTTATTTTTAAATATTCTTGCTGAGATATTGACAATTGTATTTTGCTTAAAATTAACTACATATAAACTTAAATTATATAATGTGTAAATATGGTTTTCTAATTGAATGAATATAAGTTTGCTGAGATTGTATTATATGTCACATGTGTGGATGGTTGGAATTTTTTATTAGTGAATTATTAAATGCATCCGTCTTTGTACATTTTTCCAACTTTTTTGACACTGGTTAATCGTTAATGTCGCCTGGTTGCTTATGTGATAATTGCTCACACGTTTTTACTGTGCATAAGTTTCTGCATTTTTGTATATGTTGGTTCGAATGTGCGTGTTTTGTGATGATACTATGGTTTCTGCTTCTTCCCAAGCCCATAGTACTTTCTTCCTCTGCGGCACATCTGAGTTTTGCGTGTTCTTTTGTCCATCTGACATAGTTGTTGCCACATTTATCGTTAATGCTACACTCGGTGATCTTTGTACAGACTGAAACGTTTTTCTTGCTGACTATTCGTGCTGTTTCACTTTATTCGCGGCCAGTCAATCTCTATATTTTGTAGATGAAAACTTTGAACGTTCAGCAGGGGATTTTGCTGTTCGATATACAGTGCTTCGTAAATGCTTAAGAAACTTTCAGACTGCTTTGTGAAGAATTGATGAATTAATTGTGTTTACTTTGTGTGTTGTTTAGACTATATTATTAGTAGATGCTGATTTGAAGGAAGAAGCTACATCTCTCTGGATTAACTTTTTGGCAGGTGGTGATGGATTCTATTGATTAACTGATTTGTGGTTCTTCCAATTTGTGTGGCTTTCTTTTATTCGCGGCTAGTATGCAGCACTTATATTCAACAAACAAAAAATTCAATCCGTGCAAAGGTCAAAAAATGTAGCATTAGCAAGAAGAGTGGTAACAAAAATGTAAAATAGGCAAGAGAACAGGGAAAAACAGATGTAACGCAAAGCGAGAAAACACTAAATGTTGGAAAGAAACAGAAGCTGATTCAATCAAACACAATCACGCACATCTGGACAATAGAGGACCAAAATAAACAATAAAGCAGGAACGTACACACGTCATATATATATGCACAGTTCTATCAAACAGACGGTATGCCTAGACCACATGGGTAAATAGCCGCCACTAAGCCAATGACCAGTTGTCATACAATTAAGAAACAAGCTAAAAAAGAGATACATTGAATAGATCGCCAATACAAATCTCAAACCTTTCACACACGTGACATATAAAATACGACCACACAAAACGTGTATATTTAATCATTTGGAAGACACCTTATACTCAACACATTATTTAAATTTCTACGTATTTAAGCTTGAGCGAAATAGAATTGTCAAGATCAAAGCAACAAATAAATTTTAACTTCATTCATTCAATGTATGTGTTTTTATTCCTATTAAACAATAAATATTTTTTAACTGTGAAATACATCGATATAATTTTGATATATATATATATATATATATATATATATATATATATATTTGTGTGCGTGTGTGTGTGGGTTGGTCTTTGCGGCTGGGCGATCGTTAGGTGGTTTCAATATTTAAGTTTTGTTGATATCACTTTTGATGCTCAAACTTGCTGGCTCGTTGCCCCATCAAATCAAAAACACATGGCGTCGTAATAGGATCTCTATATTTTGAAAATTTTTACTTTTATTAAATAAGTATTCAACTTCAAATAAATAAGTATTCAATTTAAACACAGTTGCCCCAATGTCAAATATGTAAATAATTAGAATATGAGTAAATGAATAATGTGAACAAACAATAATACCGCTGTAGAAAAATCTCAAAACTAATTAAAATTAACGCTGCACATATATTCGCATTATGAGCACTAATAAAACTAATTGACACAACTAAATATAGTTCTAAATATGAGAAAATAATAATTTCCTTAAGAAAGGCCTATATGAAGTGTACCTCTGGGAGGGGTGTGTTACAGTAACCGCCGAAAATATTGACGTCATAAACGCAAGTCGAAATCGAACTCGTGGACGGGTCCTATTTTAGTTTATCGCGTGTGCCAGGAAGTAATTTCTGTCGTGCTATTATACATTCTATAATCTGACATGCATAGTAATTGTTGAAATGATGATAGTCCTTGTTCTTCATCGTTATAACTTGCCGTTTTAACTGATGCCCAATTACGGAAGTCAATTGCAGACTCTAATCGATCAATTGTTACCGGCTCATGATTTCCATAGTAATCAATCACGAAAAACTTGGCACCTTGTATAATTATAGAATGAGGCAGAGTATACTTTGGCTTCAGTTTAGGCTGAGCAGCGTCAATTCGGACGTAGGCTTGCTTAAAAACGTCTAACGCCTTCCAAGCATAATATTTTGGATGACGATATCTGGTAGGTCGCGAATGCAGACTATTTAGAACAAGCTGTAGTTGCTGTCTATCTTCTGTTACAGGTGGATCATCTCTAATTTCAAAACCACTCATTAGATCTTCAGCGTTTTGCTGTGTGTGACCAAATATTATTTCTGATCCTGATGCTTTTATGAAACCACGACATCTAAATGGTTTAAATACTGATTGTTGCGGAGAACTAATATATATGCAAGTATGTATTAGGTGTTGCAAACCTAGTAACAAATTAGTTCCTTGTGACCAGAAGGATAAACCAAAGGCAGCATGAACGGAAAGTATAATCTCATGCACATTCGTTTCTTGATTACTGGCGACTCATCAGTAGGAGCCGGTATTACGCCCTTTAACCACTATATTTTGGTCAAGAATGTGGGATAATAGGACGGTACAATCTCCTAGACGAATGTGTAAACCTGCAATAGTGAAGCTAACATCGTATAGTCTACGACAATGCGACTTCAACGCTAACTCACACTATATAATATATATACCGAGTCTGTAAAGGATACTAACACTATGGCTATTGTGTTAGTAACCGATACCAACATTATTGTACCGAAAAGGTACATGTTACTAACACTATGGTTTCCGAGTCGGAATATGGTACCATCATTATGTTTATCAAGTTATGCTATAGTTCACCGAATTTGAGAATTACAACAATTTCTGAACACCTGTTACTCCAGTAAATCCATACACTCTGGCCTTGATTGATATCAGTTATCACATTTCGCGGTAAGCATGACATCATTGAATTCAATATATAACAGTTAAATACTGTTTGTTGCGGAGAACTAATATATATGCAAGTATGTATTAGGTGTTGCGACCTAGTAACAAATTAGTCCAGTTGTGATAAGAAGGATAAACCAAGGGCAGCATGAACGGAGAGTATAATCTCATGCACATTCGTTCCGTGCTTACTGGCGACTCATCAGTAGGAGCCGGTATTACGCCCTATAACCACTATATATTTTGATCAAGAATGTGGGATAATAGGACGGTACAATCTCCGACATTCTTGACCAAAATATATT
>JAQBSW010005501.1:0-56876 GCA_029291075.1 Eudiplozoon nipponicum
ACAAGTAGAAACAATTGCAGGCCTCCTCAAAAATGAAAGTATTACTTTGGAAAAAAATGTTAGTTCAACTATACCTTACTTAAGGATTTCTTGTCTAAAGACTAATTAAAAGAGCACATACTTACAACACACACACACACACATATATATATATATATATATATATATATATATATATATATATATATATATACCAATTAAAAGCTTGCGGATAGAATAATTTAAATCCATATATGCAAGTGTGATATTTGCCCGCGTGCCTCGAAGAATTCACGTTTGGCGACAGTATTTCAACTTTTGAAATTTTCCTTAACAGCTTCACTTCATTTCATAGTTTTCTGCTAAATTTTTCTCGTCTCATGCATATCTATGTAGCTCTGTTTACGACGTGTATTTTAGATCTTTATTAAAAAATTCAAACTATATTCTTTATTAATAGTTTGTGAAAGTTTAAATGATACTTTTCATATAATTTCTAAAACCATGTGAAACCGATTCCACTTCATTAATCAAAGTTAGGCGAATATACCAAGACCTGTGGAAGGTTAGTCGGAAATGTATAATTTGAACAGTTGTAATTCGTTTTATTTTTAAAGTGAAATTGTGTTTTACTACATATATTATAATTATTAAACGAGAAAAATTATCTTATTTTAGTGAAATACAGATTAGGAAAAATTACGCGAAAATGATTTTCGCTAATTTAGAGTCAAGTATTAGCTAGGCAGGTGTCAAAATTAAATAACGTCATGTGTGTCAGCTAGTCATTTTCCTTTTATTGTCTGCCACAAATATCAAAGAGAAATGTGTGTGCATATTTGTGCTTGTGTGTGTTTTTCTGATGTAACAGTAAAATATAATTATATTACTGAAAAGAAAAATATACAAAGTATAAAAAGAAAGACAAAATCGTGAAATGGCCTTCTTTAAAGGCTATTATGTGTTACTTCGTTGATGACCAAAATTTTCTATAAGTAATTTGCATAAGCTTTCATTTAAAAAATACTATTACCGTTGAACGAGCATCAGGTAAATTCCCTGAAGTAAACGCTGAAATTCAAGACAAAAACTTTTAGAAATGAAGAAATGATTAAATTCAGGAGTGCATCACTTTTGGCATTCATCTGTTACGAGATACAGCTTAATTTAGTTTAATTCGTAATAATTTGTATCTTACACCAGACAGCTATTGAGATATATCTTTATTGCTCAAGCATGTTTAAAAATGAGCGTTTTCTTTGAATTAAATATGATTAGAAATAGGAAATATCTTGTTAACTTATATCCAAGTGCAAAGAACTGACTTGTCATCTGCGCAGAAAAATCAGTGTCAATGGATGTCATAATTTTTATGGAGCTAGTTTTGTAAGTAGTTAAATTATGATCAAATAAGTGATATTATGCTACTCTCGTTTTTTTAGTTTTAAAGAAGCTATGCGGGAATATTGTTTGAAAGAATTTATTTTAGAAAGGTAAGTTATTGTTTCTAAAAATACAAAATACAATAGAAAAATCCAGCAACGAAATTGTTTGTACCATGTAATTATCGGTACCACAATGTCAGAATCGGGTATTGACACATTTACCATAGTGTTGGTTCCCAAATACAGACTCGGTATATATATATATATATATATATATATATATATATATATATTATAATGAGTTACTGAGCCATCAAAGACATTATATGAAGTTAGTTTCACTACTGCAGGTTACATATTCATATAGAAAATTTTACATTCTATTTTTCCACGTTCCTCACCCAAATATACAGTGGGTATAGGACGTAATGCCGTCTCGTACGGATGAGACGTCAGTAAACACAAAACTATTGTGCACGTTCCGTTCATACTGTCTTTGATTTATCTTTCTGGTCATATTTGAATTAAATTGTTACTAGTTGCGCAAATACTAATACAAAATTGAATATAGCGTATCGTGTTTAAATACGAATTAATTATTAACGTTTCAGGCTTGGATTTTGAAATCGATTATTATGTTTTAAATGGTGTCAATACGCAGTTAGAACAGATGCAATTTAGCGTTGCCTTACGCATAACACGTATGATGTAGTTATATCATAATTCTATAGTTTACTATAAAAAAGTATACATTATACATTTTACCGTGTGACTTTGAATTATGATATTTTGGTTAAACATAGAGACAGATGCAAACTGTTAATAATTTCGATCCAATTTAGATACGATACTGGTTTTTTTTAAAAAAAAGGATTACATTAGTAAAACACTGTGCACGACAGCCATGCCGAGTTGATCAATGATTCCACACTCGTTTTCCTGGAGTTCTGATCAACTTTGTATTTTATACTAAAGAATTTATATGTGTGGTGATGTTGGTGCAAATGCTGACCTGTTTTCTTAAGCACAGTCGGTAAAGTAAAATTACCATATGCTCAATAAAGCACCTCGAATTAAATCCACATAAATCGGATTCTCTTTAAGCATTTGAGCAATCTAATATTTTAAATATAGCAAAATTCTGACCACGAATTATTAATAATTGTGTGTGTACTGCGGAACATCAGATTCAGCTGATTATGGCTTATATTATTTCTCCATAATCATCTGTTGAATGTTAATTATACACATGAATATATCCTGGCGCAACATACTTTTTATTGAAATAAGAATAACTTCACTCAGCTCAAGTAAAGTAAACACAGAAATCTCGGAGTAAAACTGTGATATCGCTTTATTAATTATATATAAAATAAAATAATTTTAACACTGTTTCATTTCTAACATAAAAAAGAATATTAGTTTTCCGTTTTGCTGCGCAAAAGTACCCAAGAATACTAAGGTCCGGTGAAAATATATTTTACTTCCTTGTTAGTTTAGAAGAATATTAGGATTCTAATTTATTTACCGGCTTTTGGGTGTAACCTAGGTTCACTCAACATCCTTAAATATATTCTGTCAAAACCTCTATTCCAAAAGGCAAATAAAAAATGAGATAGAAAATGGATATAATAAAATTGATGATCATAAATTAGGAAATGCTTTGATGCCGGACACTTAATAAATGGCAAACATCTTACTGAGCTTTGTCTTTTCTGCGTCATTTCCTACGTCCCATCAACTCCATCAGACTCTCTCTCTCTCTCTATTTCAATTCCGATTTTTTCCCGCGTTATGCTTGTTTTCTTCAGACTCACCGCCTAATATAATCTTTTTTCTGCTTATTTCACATCTGTTATTTCAAAGTACAAAGGCAAGACAAGTTTTCCACCATACCAATGTTTTCTGCACGTTTTCCTGCTCATTTGTACCAAACAAAATAAGTACATAATGTTTTGCATGATAGAATACTATTTAGGAAGTATTGCAGCGGTAAAGCGTATAAAGGTCAAACTAAATGACAAATGTACGCGTTTTTTCTTTTAATTTCTGATATTTCTTACGAAGCAAATAAGTATGAGTTTCTCAATAAATCCCTATATATTTTAAAACGTCTTCCTACGTAAATTCACGATGACTTAATTTCTATAACTTAAATTCCATCTTGAACAATTTTAACTTCATTTCAAATAAAAAGATATGGATTCATGCACATGTTGGAATAACGATACTTTATTAAACGGGTCTTCAAGCATGAACAATACGAATTATAAATATTCACAATGAGGAGAAATGTTTTAAAATTTGTTAACGAAAGTTACTTGTCGAACATGACTTTACTAGTTAAAACTTTAATTGAGAACATAACGACAAATATATACGTTCTTCAGGGTTTTACGAACGGCAATAAATTAATTTAATCCAAAGATAGCCTACTGGATATGCCAAAAGTGTTTGAAGAGCATCGATAACATAGAATTTGGCACTGGAAATAAATATCAGGCTCGAATAACTCAGAATTAACTTTTCTTCAACATTGTCAATATTTGAATAATCTTAATCGGCTATCTCTATGAAACTTTTATTATTTCTATTACAGCAGCGCAGGACATCACAAATTGAATCCAATAAGAATAAAATTTGAACAAAATATTACATCGATCACTATTATAATTTCAGTTAACTTTCAGCTACTCAATTATTATAATTATATTGATTCAAATATTTAGACTAGAAATTCGTGCAACTACTTAGAGGAATATTCAGATAAAAGATGAGAAATAATTTTTTTTAAAGAAAACCATTCTTGCGAAACAAGGTTTATTAAATTGACTCGATTTGTGTTATTACTAAAACAGGATTGTTCCAAGTTCATTGATACTTTTTTGAAACATTTCGGATAACACTGTCGGTATATTTTATAAGTACACAATTTTCACCACACTTTGGAACAAATCAAAAGAAGCAACTGTTGAGTTGGTACCTAAATCTTGCAATGAAATGTGTATGATACATACAAGAGTATCCAAAATATTTCCCAAAAAGAATGAATTGGGAATAATTCTTTATTAAAGACAACATAGATCAGATGAAAAATTAATTGTCCAAACAATCATCAAAACAACGATTTGAAATATATTAAATGTAGAATAGAAAATTTATCTGAAATGCAAGCTTGAATGCCACGAAAGAGAAAGAAAATGCCGCACCGAAATTATCAGAGGAGGAATATGTAAAATACGGAGTAAAAAAACAATCTGATAGAAAAATAAATTTTAATGAATTTACCGTTAGAATGAATAAATAAAGATCATTTATGCCATTGAATGGGGATATATAGTTACAAGGTAAAAGATAATAGGCGAAAAGTAATATATTGTATTTATAAATTATTAAAATGGATATAAGGAATGCAGGTGAATGACTAATAAATCAAGCTCATATTAAACAAAGGCCACAGTCAACATTTCACAGGTGTACGCAAATATACGTTGAATAAATTCGTATTTTGCATTCAAATTTTTAATATTTAAATTTCAACAGTGGTTTGCTTTATGTTTTTAAAATAAAGTCACTCGTTTTGCAATCAGATATTGCTTCGCATATGATGAGGCTCAGAGCTAAAATTCCGTGATAGCTTAACGAAATTTGGCCTTATAATTCAATACGTAAATGACTTTGCAATCATCGTTTTGAAAATATATATTGAAGAAAAAATTTAAACTATTGTGGTTAGTTTATATATGAAAAAATTATCCAGAATTTAAAATAATTGAAAACGGTCATTTTTTTAACTTCTCAATCTTTTTGTATATCTGTCAAAATTAACATTTATAAACTATTTATACTAACATAGATTATGAATAAATCAAAGGTTTAAAATAGAATAGCCTTAAATTTCATACTGGTATTTTTGTTATCGTAGTTAATGAAAACTGGTGGTTTGGCAGATTAACTTACTTACTGCTAATTTTTATATTTGGAAGATAAAAAATCTTAAAAACATGTTAAATATAAACGTGCTCTCGCGGTCGAATACACAAGAAAAGCATTGTAGAGCGATAGTAGCAAGATATTCATAAAGTAGTGATTTTGTGTTGAATTATATCTAATTTTAATCAATTTAGTTCAGGTTTGGCATATTGTAATACTAATTTTCCAACTGAAATATTAGTAAAATCGACGGTTAGACATGTAAAAAAAGTTGTGTATACAATATTGAGGGATGGATGATTCGCATATTGAGGAAGAACTACCAGTTACAATATAATATGTTAACTGGTTGAGCGAAGATATTCAAACATTTAGATACAAATTGTTGTGATATATAAGTGTATTAGGTGTTGCGCACCTAATAACAAATTAGTTCAAATATGACCAGAAGGTAAACCAGGTCAGCATGAACGGAAGGTATAATCTCATGTGCACATTCGTTTCGTGCTTACTAGCGATTCATTCCTCACCCAAATATTTAGTGGGTTTATAGCGTTATACGTGCTCCAACTAATAAGTCTGCGGTACGTACGAAACTAATGTGTATATTAGATTACACTTTCCGTTAATGCCGCCTTTGGTTTAACCTTCTGGTCATATTTGAACTAATCTCTTTACAGGTGCGCAACGCCTAATACAAAGTATAATCATATTTATCTTTAAAACAAAAGGAATTCAATTGGAATGCACGAATTTATGTTTCAAATTTAACATAGCCAAATTTTTATATAAATATAACCTTGCAAAATATAAATGAATATCAATTTTAACCCTCAGACACATTTTTATTATAGTAAAATTACATAGTGAAAGGCTCATGATTAAATATTATAAAGAATATTTTTCATGACTTTCATATACTAGTTGAGGATTAAGTAATGAAAACCTGCATCAAGTTCAGTTCTAATTATTTGTATTCATAAAGCAGGCGTCTTATTCGTAAATTTAGAATAAACGAAAGAGCGTGCAAAATTGAAGAACAGTAACAATTGTAAATCACTGATTAACATTTAAACATTATTTATAAGTCGCAATTCAAGTTAAACAACTAAAATGTAAAGCCTGAAGAGGGTACAGAATATGTTGAAACAGTCAACGTGCACCAATTGGAACAATTATCTCGATGATTACCACTTAGCAACACACTCTTGTAAGTAAACTTCAAAAATTTACTGCCAAACCAAATCGAAACGTTGAACAAAAATTTTCTAGAATCCACTGATTTGAAGATTACTGTAAAGTTGTATAAATTCTACATTTGTAACCTTCTAAAAAGCACTCCTGTTGATAAAACTATAAAAAAAAAAAAAAAAAAAAAAAAAAAAAAAAAAAAAAAAAAAAAAAAAAAAAAAAAAAAAAAAAAAAAAAAAAAAAAAAAAAAAAAAAAAAAAAAAAAAATGGCCACCCTTTATTTCTCAAACTTACAAGTTGTCTTAAAATGGTTTAATCAGATGCGATTATGATTTTCAATTGCGGTTCAGCAGCCAAGATCTTATGCATGCCGAGGAAATTAGCACCATGCACGCAATTCAAAATAATTAGTAACTCTTGTTATATTGCCATATAACCATAAGAAAAATAAAATGAACCAAAACAATTTTTTATGAGGTGATAGTTATCACAAAAATTATAATTTAGTTGCACATATTCCAAAAGGTGGGTGATTTTTATGTGGGAAGATCTAGTTAATATGAGTATATTAACCTAGATAACACACAAAAGCCATGCAAACTAAGCCACTACACAACACCATATCCAAGTCAGATTCAAGACAATGCAACATCGGCCAATGTGGTCAATTTGCAGACTTCAACATGATATAACTAAAAACAGCAAAACAGCGACCGCCAAATAAAATTTGAAGTCATAAATATTGAATTTATCTCAAGGTAAATTCCTAATAGTTCTTAAAAAGAATTTGTAATGATTATAACCGTTCAACAAACATATTTTTACTTCCAACAGTACCGATCCCTTAACGCGATGTTGTTACTCGATGTTTCAATATTGTGCGAAAAATCTATTAGACAAATTATGAGAATAGTGATTAATTTTATGCCAATGCAAAAATAGTTACTACGTGCGATCGAACTGTCAGGCATGGATTATTTTTATACACGCAAAAGCTGCTCGAAAATTTGTGTTGTTAGGATTGACAGCTTATTCAATAGCAGAATATAATGGCTTTTATGCAAAATACAGTTGTCAAATTTAAAAACTTCCAGAAATTATTGTACAAAAAATCACACTTTTCTTTAGGATTATTTTCGCCCCTTTTGCGAATTATGAAAGGAAACATAACTGCGCATAAATAAGCATTACTCGCTTATCACTGCTTATACACTAAATTGGGTGCACTCCATATCATATAGGTTAAATGCATTTGATTTGCGATAGTTTAAAAACAAAAATGCAAACCAGGAATATTCATCAGCAAAAAACATTTTTTAAATTGAAAACTCAAAATTATATTAATTAAATGAGTTGAAATAACCTTGAAAACTGGTCCCGATAACTTTTGCTTTAGTAGTGTGTTTGGTAATCTTTGCTACTTATCTAACTGATTCCACATGTTGCTTGCTGTTTTTTCAAGATGGTCTATTTAATTTTTAACCTTTTTCGATATAAACTATATGTTGCAAGTAATTTTTACATATAATAAAGTTAAACTAGTACAAATATGAATTTTTATTTAGAAACGTTTTTGCGAATTTGATTTGTTAAACGTCTTAATGCTCATCTCCCTAAAAGGTATATCGCATTTGTCGAATTTGTTCCAAATCCTGAAAATATGACAAAATACGTAACACCTTCGTTTGAAATTTCATGCAATGCTAGTCATTTAGTAAAGAATATCTACTGCCACTAATGAAGCTTTATTCCATAATAATTCTTTAAATAAAAATGTTAATTCTAGGTTTTATGAAAGGCATAACTAATATAAATTCAGCCAAAAACCATCAGATAATAACATAAACGGAAACAATACATCATTAACGATGGTAGTAATTTGATATTATATTGATTAATTGATTTCAGAATAGAATTTGACACAAACTATTGAAGCAAAGATTCATTAATTAGCTTTGTAAATATTACTTTATTGTAGTATTTGAATTGTTAGACAATATTTTTTTTAAATTATGACTATTTACATCAGTTGTCAAGTGTCGAAAACTTTTAGCCACTTATACGACGTGTCATTAAAAAGCTGTGGAAGAGGAAACCGTGTTTTATTAATAGATATTTTAGGCGAAATGGGCATTTGTCGTCTATCTTATTATTTGATAAGAACGCATGATTTCTGTGCAGCATAGAAAAACATTTTTAACGTAAACTAAAGCCTAGGTGCCATTAGTTGTTGTCGGTCTTCTGATATGCTCTACTGATCACAGAAAACATTAAAAGAGCGGTTATAATGCAATCGAAGTTGACAAGTATATTACGTATTATTGAAAATAAACTTGATTACAGAAATAAACTTTGAACGGTATATTCCATTTTAAAGATTTTATGTTTAAAGCGGATTTTACAGAATGAAATGTTATAATAAATTAAACTGTTCAAAAAGGAAAGTTTTGCCAATATGCCTTAGAGAGGGCGGTTAAGTTTGGAAAAATCCTAAATTTTCAAAAAATGCCGAGGATTTATAAATTGTAAGACAAATTACAGCTTCCAGGCTGTTAATTTGTATATGAATATATATTAGTTAAATCTGTGTCTATTGTTTGACAAGAAATCGCTTTGATACATATTACTATTTCTTAGTTAAGGATTGCCAGAATGTTGCTCTATGCGTGTTGAAATCTCCTATCTGTTGGGCGAAAAACAAACAAGATTAAATCAATTAAGTCAAAAGATCCTTACATTTCTTTTTATACGATAAAATCCATTAAAATTAAGATGAACTCTGAGATGGCATAAAGAAAAATATACGAAAAAATGTAAATGCGTGTTAAATCGGAAACATGTATTAACATGTATAACCAAAATAAAATAACACTTATAACTGACATCAGTTTTTACAATTCGCTCTCATCTTGCAATTGCAAAATGTAATTGATGTAAATTCAAATATAAATTGCTGTAAAAGAATCGTCGGAAAATTTAAACTTAACAGCGGCATTCAAAAAAATTAAAAATTCTTAGTTAAACGTGCTACAAAATATTTTATGTTTTCAATAGTGCGGAGAATATTAAAGATAACCAGAATTTCACTTCTCTGGACAGAAAGGCAACGTGAACGCTATTGAATTAACTTGAAAATCAATGATACATAAACGGCGTAACATCAGTTGTTATACCAATTTCGGCACTGAGTTCTGCACTGTTCTAAAATAGCACAAAAAAGTTTACAGAATCCAATTCCTATTAACTAGATATTTCTCCTAATCGAACATAAAATCGGAGAAGAAAACAGATGGATTTTGTTTTAAATTATCAATGTTAATGACGATATTGTTCTAACATGAAATCTAAAAGGAAGCAAGTAATTTAAAATGCAGTCTTTCCTAAAACTCAAAAAGCTTATCAATCTAATTTTGAACTATTAGTGTGCTTCTTTAAATCAAGTTTCCGAGCTTAAAGTAAACATCAATCCAAATGCATGCAACCAGTCGTCGAACAACATGGCAAATTTATTTTAATTTTGCTATGTTTTTTGACGACTGCTTAAATGCAATGCGATTGGTGTTTACATGAGGCTCGCAAACTTGATGTAAAGAATTGTTACTACCACCCGTGTAATCAATGATTGTTTATTTGCCGTGCATTTTAGGAAACAAAATCACCGAAATAATTATGCGTGTTTTTTGCTCATGAATATTATTGAATTATCATTTTTCGTGTAAATCTTTGTTTCAATTTGATAAATATTAATTTGAAATTTAAACGCTTCTGCGAACAGTAATTCATATGAAATTGTGAAACCAAATCCCAGCCGGCAATATGTGCTATAGATAATAAAATCGGAAGATAAATACTTCGCATAAATGAAGATTAATAAAATCAGGCTTTAAAAGTCACGTATATCAACTTCTGAACTGAAAGTATACCAAAACATGTTTATGCTTGACATAAATATTTATAAGAAATTGGGCTTAACACATTACTTAATCGACTACGTAATTATTTGACGCCAAATTTATATCTGAACTAACAGAATATTTTTAATCATTTTAATTGATTTAATAATTTCTTTTTATCTTTATATATGAACTAAAATTTAATGAGTTGGATAATAATTTTTAAATTATTATTTATAATATGTAGACCACTGCAATTATTTTACGGACATCTTGCTTTATTGATAAAATAATTTTGTATTTATTAAACTCGTAACGAGTAGTTCGGTAACTACATGTAGTGGTGTAATTAGATAATATAATATTATTTGTATGAAATCACCAATGAATAACGGAAATTTATTGATTGCTATTTGTAAAAATGTGATTTAAGTAAAAAATATAAAACATATGTTAACATACTTCAAATAAAAAAAACAAACCTCTAAGTTTTTGGCCCGTAATGGACAATAAAATTAGTAAATCTAATTTTATTTATCAAGATTTTTATTAGTTTCATGGAAACGCAAATAAATGGCAAAAAATCATTTCGCAAGCGCCAATAAGCAATTTTCGGATTTCATTTGTTATAGCTTTCTATCCTGATGAAATATTATATCTTTATTTTGTAGTAACCTTTCCATGAGAAAAAATAAAAAGAAAACTTATCAGATACAAGAAACTCTTCTTTCTCATTTTCTTTTCAAGTATCTTCAAATGAACATCTCTTTATATATAAATTGAAAGACAAAATAAGATAGAAATATGTAAACATGAAAAGAGTGTAAAAAAGTAAACCAATCAATTGCGTGTGCACCTCCATTTCAAGCTCAATGTCTGAACATGTTTCTTCTGCTCGCATAAATCCGGCTGCAATTTATTTATCTATAAAGTTTCGTTTGTGGCTAGCTCCCTTTTGCACAACGATTTGTTGTGCAATTACAGACGTGTATTCACCATTTGATTTAAAAGGGACGTTTAAGTTACAATTTTCTCTCAATAAAAAAAGGGAGCTAGCCACATTCGAAATCTTACGGATAAACAAATTAAAACCGGATTTATGATAGCAGAAGAAGCATGTTCAGGTATTGAGCTTAAAATGAAGGTGTGCATGCAATTGATTGGTTTCCTTTTTTCACACTATCTTCATTTTTACATATTTATATCTTGATTTTGCCTTTTAATTTATATATGAAGATATGTTCATTTGTATATACTGGAGAAGAGAATACGAAAGAAGCCTTTCTCGTATCTGATAAAATTTCTTTTTATTATTGCACATGCGAAGGATACTACGAAATTTATTAAGGCTCGCATTTCAAAAGAATTTTAATTTTAATTTTACTAACTTTTAATTATTTAGCGCGACAGTTTAGTGGCTGTGCTCGAACCTGCGCATATCTACTTAGGAATCTGGTGCTCTAACCACTGAGCGAGCCGGCCGCACACAACAGACAATTTTCAGTAATATACTACCTAAGGTTTCTTGGTCAGTCTTTCTTTTATTTGGAGTCTATATGACAAACATTTGGAACTAAAGTTACAACTAAGCATCCTCAATCTATCAGTATAGAACATACACATCAATACATGAATAAATGTTATTGTATTGAACATAAATATAATTAAATGAATTTTGTTTGCGCGGGCGATAATAAAAATTTCGTTTATCAAGTTTGCCATCTTTATATAAAATCCTGACCCATTATATGCATACATTTCTCGGTATAAGCTAAGTTTTTTATAATGTAGAAAAGGCAACAAAGCAACAGTTTCCGAAGCAGACGTGCCCAGGTTTGAGCTCTGGCCACGGCAAATTCTGGAGAGAAGGCGATGAATTCTACGTTATGAAATGCTTAGCTAATACTGGCAAATGTATGTCCATAATGATTTGAGTGTTTTTATCAAGATCGCAATCTTGATTAAAGTAATTTATCACTTTATTTTAACTTGTATGAGCGATACACGTGCAGTTAATTATGCGTAACTGATTAAAATTTTCTGTTCTTAACAAACGCATACATACACATTGGCAATACGCAAACTTATCTGGTTATTCGTCATATGTTGTTACATCATAGAAATTTCACTTGGATGAGTGCACACTTACCGTAACTGATTAATTCTAAATCCAAAACAGACGGGAGTAAATCCACACAGGCATGGCGTACGCTTATCTAGTGAATTCTCCATAGGTGTTATTGAATCACTGCTAATTCTGTTATTTTAATTTAGTTCTCTTGTTTTTAGCCTAATATTGACAAAGATTCATTGATGTGACACATTTTACCGAAAAGGAATATACAGGAAATAACATTAATGACATTTCTGTTTTTATTAGGTAGTTCATTAATGTCAGTAATTAAATACTAGACATTTTTAAGGTTGGCACTAAATCGGACTGTAATCGTTAAGATTGTCTGGCTATCTTTGTCTCCACACGTGATTTTTACCTTATATCGATTGAGATGTTCTCAACTTTGATGTGGTTCAACGTAATAAGTGGTGTCTCTCGAGACAATATTTAAATGTACTGGACAAATTCGTTTATTAATTTTACTGTCTCTTGACCAGTTCTAGACAATATCCTTTTGTATGGAATTTTAATATCTATGTCGTTTCAGTATAATTATATATATATATATATATATATATATATATATATATATATATATATATATATATATATATATATATATATATATATATGTAGTGAGTTGGCTTTTAATCTGCATTGTCCAAGACTTTATATTAAATTAGATTCACTACTTCAGGTTTACACATTCGTATAGGAGATTTTACCGTCCAATTTTCCCACATTCCTCAGAAATATATATTGTGAATTAATGGCGTAACACCGGCTCCTACTGATGAGTCACCAGTAAGCACAAAACGAATTTACACAACTCTATACGTTCCGTTCATGTTAATTTGGGTTAATCCTCTTGGTCATATTTGAAGTAATTTGTTACTAGATTAGCAACTTCAAATACATAATTGCTAGTGTTTTGTTGTCTAAATAGTTATGCTTGAATACTCATATTTTTCTCAATTAAAATTGATTATAACAAATAAATTACCAGTTCAATGCTTTAAGAAATATCTATTACCCACTGTTTTTTACAAAAATTCTTTTATTTATATTAACAATATTACTTCAAAGAGTCAGCAGGTCACGTCATCAAGAATTCATAAACAAAATATTCCCCTCTTATGTGGATCCCGAATTTAAAAAAAAGTCTAATTTACAAACGTTTATGCGCATTTTCTGGAAAATATGTTAATGAAATACCCCTTAAGTAAGTATTATTAAAAGTAAATTTCGAAATACGCCAAGTTTAACGATAAAATAAATGAAAAATTCAAATACAAGATGGGTAGAAATTTGTGCACTTTTACGAAGAATATATTCGAATCCTGGCAAAACAAACTTGGCTAATCCAAAGTCAAAGCATTATGTCGATTTGGTTATGAAAAGAACATGCTGAAATATTTAAAAAGAAAGCATGTAATGCAGACCAGAATTATTACTTCGATTGCTCACAAATTGAATAAATATTCTTTAAGTTTTCTTAAATAAAAACTATCTGGCAGATTGTTCTATTTGATCAATGATTGGCCAGTTAAACGAAAAATAAAAATTGAGAACACAACAACGACTGAACTATTAATGATTTTAAATTTAACATACTACAGACAACGTCTATGAAGAAAATTTGGGTAAAATGTTTAGGTGTGTAAACGCCCCGGCTTCAAGTAAATGCCGTACGACGTTACAAACTCGGTTAAGGTGCTCTGAATAGAGATTAGTTGCTGATATGGGGGCCCTTAAGAGGGCCAGGTAATACGTTCGCTTGAAGTCTCCAGAAGTGAAGATGTCCTAGAGCCTTGGGTGGACTCTGGTTGAGTTTTGGCTCCCGTGGTTGAGCTGTGATCGCGTTGTGTATGGTGTCATGCAGGTCCTGCACTCAATTGGCTCGTCTCTCTGGTATCTCGCATCAAGACGAGTAGGGATTGACAACCGGTAAAGTGCAATATGCGCTGACAGCCGATCGAGCAAATACGCGAAGCAGGTAGAATGCAAATGCCACAACTGACTTGCATGGTAAATTACCGTGCTTAAATAGCATGCAATGTGTGCTTGCATACTATTGGTTAAACGTCGTTTAACGTGGTTAAACGGCAATTTGCTTTTTTCTCATTGGTGCAACGTAAATAGATTTGAATTTTATTTACGCAATATGTCACCGATTGATTTGTGTCGTTACAACACTTTCCTCTCTGAAAAAAAAAAAAGAAAAAAATATTCCTCTCTGCGAGGCTAGATAAGAAATGCATGACAGAGTTCGAACCAAGTTAAGCAAAAATATGATGAACCATAAGTGCTGGGCTTAAATATGCTTGTTGGTTGCTTCAACGATGATATGATGCCAGGTAACCACTAGGAATTGCTACACAAATTGTTAGCTCTAGTGGACGGTCATAGCACGTGAGGCAAAATAGAGCAGTGTAAGTTTTTTGGAGCCGCAGCGTGAAGATTTCGAGGTAAATCGCCTCTGAATTTGCCAGGTTTAAGATAAAAACCTAAGCAGGTTGGATCGTTGTCAGTGTTTGTATACGACCAAAGGAGCTAAAGTGCTCGACGTTGTGGTCATGGCATTTGTAGTGGTCTTTGGGAAATGGATAAAGTTGAGATATGCATTGAAAGTGGCCTGTACCATGATATGAAGCTGATCACTACTTAGTGTTGCTACACGAAACGTTAGCAACTAAGTAGCTGGTCATACCAAAATGGGCAGTGTAATGTCATGTGTGAGAAGTACATTATAATGTGAAATATATATACATTAAAGTCAAAGGTAATTGCATAAAAAAATGTATACGAACATTGCCTCAGAGGTGGCATAATACCAAAGAACTGTTCAAAATGCTACACAATTGTTAGCTAAGAACAGGTGGTTATGCCACGTGAGACAAATACTAAAAATTAACGTAAAGTTTAAAAAAAAATTTTTATAGTTAAATGTTAATGTTTAAAAAAATTAATTACGCGTTATACAAAGCAGGTTGAGATTGTGGGCAGACGGAGCCTGAGACGTGTGTAGAAGGTTGAACGCTCTCAGGATCAGGTGGTTCGATAAACGGTTTTAACCTGTCTATGCTTACTGATGTCGGTGTAGCGCCTTGCATAATGATGAAGTATTTTGGCTGTTTTAGTAAAATCGGGTAAGGACCGCGATACTTGGGTTGTAGTGGTGCAACAGCAGTATTGTTGCGAACGAGTACTCTCTTGCAGCTGTGGAGCTGTGGGTGAACGAAGACTGGACGAGGCGTGTGTCTCGGCTGCTGTTCGGACATGTTACCGAAATGAAGTCGAAGGCGGGTAGCTTCGTTTTGTGGGTCATCTTGTGCCGGTAGTAGACGTGGGAGCTGACTAGGCAGGCGTAGATCCATGCCATACAAGAGTTGTGACGCAGACGTTTTAATGGATTCTCGAGTACGAGAACGCATGGCCAGCAGAACTAAAGGTAGTGCATCGACCCAGTTGCCATTAATGGACGAGGATGCTAAAGCTGCTTTGAGTTCCCTATGCATTCTCTCTACCATGCCATTAGCTTGGGGATGGTAGGCAGTCGTCTGGCGTAAGATGCATCCCATGTACCGCAAGGTGGTTTTGAAACGATCAGATGAGAAACAAGTGCCTCTGTCCGTGATGACCTCATTGGGAACACCGTAATTGGATATCCATGCAGAGATAAAACCGTTAGTTACTTCGTCTGCAGAAATGGTGCCAAGAGGTAATGCCGCAGGCCACCGTGTAAATCTATCGATCATAGTTAGAAGGTAGCTGAAACCTTGAACCTTTGTCAGATGAACTATGTCGATGTGGACGATGGCTAGGCGAGAAGTAGACCGAAAATGTTGCAACTTAGAACGAGTGTGTCGTGTGATCTTGTTTTTCTGACAAATTGCACACTCTGAGACCCATCGTTTAACATTCTGCCTAAGTCTATGACCCCAGAAACGATCTGTAAGAAGTCGGACAGTCGCTTGGCTTCCTGGGTGAGAAATTGAGTGAATTGAATCGAAAACCTTCCTCTGAAGGCTGGTCAGCAGAACTGACTTGTTGGGCTGCGTACCCGTGAAGTAAACAATTGGTAAGCCTTCCCACAGACGGCATATGAACTTGGTTGGGTGACGGGCTATTGATCTTTGAATGTGAATGTCACCGCGTTGTTCAGTTCGCAGGAGAGTTAGCGTTAGTGCAGGTTCACTGAGTGCCACGGAGTTGACAGTGAATGGTGACGGCGAAGGTGGTTGTAGAGAGACGTCTGGCCTAGACAGGGCATCTGCAATGAAGTTCTGTTTGCCCTTCACGTGAAAGACGTCAAATTGCCATTCGCTTAGACGAGAAAGCTGTCTTTCCACTCTGGCAGGGTACTTGGCGATAGATGAAGTTGCGTTTCGAAGTGCGCTAACTAGTGGTGCATGATCTGTGAAAACAACAAATCTGCTACTGCCAATGATGCTGATAAAATGGCGCACTGCGTCGTGGATGGCGAGAAGTTCACGGCCGAAAGTGTCGTACCTCGTTTCTACTGGTTGGAGAGTACGCGAGTAGAAACTGATAGGCTTCCGAACTCCGTCGATCTCTTGTTCCAAAGTGGCTCCAATAGCGAATTCAGAAGCATCTGTCGTGAGTAGAAATGGCTTTTCGAAATCTGGATGCGTTAGCATTGTGGCATTTGCTAACGAGTTGATGGCAAGTCGAAGTAATTCCTCGTCTTCGGATGACCAAGCAATGATGGAATTCTTGCTAAGTCCTTTTCGGTTCCGCAGGTGCCTGCACAAAGGATAAAGTTGTTTTGAAAGGCCTGGAAGAAACTTGCGATAATAGTTTAGTACTCCCAGGATTTTCTGCAAATCGCTCAAAGTCTTTGGTGACTTGATATTCTTGATTGAATTCGTCTTTGACGGCAACGGTTGAATACCTTGGGCCGTGATACGATGCCCTAAGAAGTCGACGGATGAAGTTGCAATCTGCGTCTTGTCACAGTTGATCTTGAGTCCGTGGTTGGATAAGCGTGAGAGGACATTTCGTAGATGTTTCGCATGAGATTCTAGATCTGGACTGAATACCATAATGTCATCGAGATATGACATACAATAAGCAGAGTCGTCGCGAAGTATGTTGTCTATGAATCTTTGAAATGTCTGAGTAGCACACTTAAGTCCAAAAGGCATGTAAAGATATTCAAAAAGGCCAAATGGAGTGATGACTGCAGTTTTCTCGATATCCTCTGGTGCTACCGGTATGTGATGGTACGCTTGTCTGAGGTCAATCACTGAGAAGAAATTGCTGCCGTTGAGTTTTTCAAGTAACGTGTTGATATTTGGAATAGGATATGCATCAGATTTTGTCACTGAATTTAGCTTACGGTAGTCTCCACAGGCTCTGTACGATCCGTTTGATTTTGAGACTAAGTGCAGTGGTGACGCCCATGAACTTTTCGATGGTCTGATGATTCCCTCTTCCAAAAGCCTTGAGAATTCTTCTTGGGCAGCTTTCAGCTTAGCAGGAGCCAGTGGTCGCTTCTTGAGTGCAATAGGTTGTCCTTCTGTGACGATATGATGCATCGTGTTGGAGACTCGTAGCTCTGACTTGTTAAGATCGAAAAGCGATTTGTATTTTCGAAGAGCTGCTGATATCTCTGCTGAATGATGCACTGGGGTTGGCTGAATGACCTGTAACTCCAAACGCTCGGAGGCAAGTGTCCAAAAGCTTTGTTCAAGTCCGGTGGAGGGGTCGATGATCTTTTGATTGGCAAGATCAACAATGAGCCGAAATTTTAGAAGGAAATCAAGGCCTATTATATTATGTGAGACCTTGGCAATGATGAAGTTGTGGGAAAATTCACGTCGTAGACCTATGTTGAGTGTGCGGTATTGGCAGCCATAAGTTGGTATGGGCTCGCCTGTAGCTGTTGCGAGAAGAACGCCTAGCGACATCTCGGCCATTGAATCACCTTTGAGAACTGAGACTGCCGCACCTGTGTCTACGATGTACTCTTCGCCAGTTTTGAAATCAAGAAGGTGCAGAAGTTCGTTTGGCTGTTTGGCCGGGTCATGCAAACAAGTAGGCTGGTGATTGCAACCGGCATTGTCTGTTCAGTTCTCTATGTGAAAAATTCGTCGTGGACGAAAAGAGTCGACAGGGATGTCGGATTGTAGTTGGCTTCTTCCCTGTCGCGCCGTTGATGCTGTTGATGTGCAGAAAGTACGGTCTTCTACTTCCTGCGCCAGACGTTTCCCGATGCTGATGCACCCTTGTACCTGCGGTCTGTTGTCCTTTCCGTCAGCTGTGGAAATTGGCACTCATTCGGAAATTCTTCGGAACGACAAAGACAAACTTGGCAAGCATAAAAAACTTCTGGTGGTTATAACACCAGTTCTTTGGAGCATATTTATTAAATGATTGCGGAGATCTCGATCGCCGCCTACCATTATAATTTGACTTGGAAACGAATTTTGGTCGAGCATTCACATGATTTATCTCCGATTTGGTAATGGCCAGTCCTTCTAGAAGTTTGGCCATGTTCGCCACTGTTCTCTCTAAGGAGGAGATTCTATCATCTTGCGGAGGTGAAGAAAAGGATAATGGATTCACTTTGGGTTCCAAAACCCTATATTCTAACTCACATCTCTCAGATAAGTCATCTATAGAGAGAGTGTTGGGGAGCTGTCTGGCAAAGAGTTTTAATGTTTGGGGAAGATTGTTAATAAAAACAACCTTAGCCTCATGGTCAGAAATGTTGGTTTTATACCAACGTTTCCGTAATTCCCTCAGTATTTCTATGGGGCCAAGATTTGGCATATCTAACTGCGCATATTTGTTTATTATCTGCTCAGTTTCCGTGGGTCCAAGCAAGGATTCTACCTCGTTTTGTAGGCCAAAATGGGATTAGGTAGCTTCCTAATGGCCTCAAGCTTAGGATAAATCCGTCGCTGCAATTCAGAAGGTAGTTTAGCAAAACCTTCGACAGTTTTTGATGACTGTCATAATCAGGAAACGGGGAGAAAGCGGAGTCTACGCGCATAAAGAATAGCTCACTATCTCCATCCCAAACAGGAACATCAATATCTAAAATTGGACCTGACATTTTAACAATCTTACGGGATCTTAAAAGCATAAATTACAAGCAATATGAAAATATATAAATATATTTTAACGAAAACGCTTACCCACAAACAGCTTCCACTGTTGCTTGATATTGTCCAGTACAAAAAAAAACGAACAGAGGCCCCGTTGGCCTTTGATAACAATGTATTATTATTTCAACACAGAACAGCGTCACTCCTTCCAAAAAATTGAAATTGTCCTGTAGGGATGACGAACAAGGGCCCGTTGCCAATGAATTATTATTTTCAACAGCAAGAATAACACACTGCTTCCAAAATTTGAAATTTTCCTTTAGGGAAGACGAACAGAGGCCTCGTTAGCCTTTGAATGCTCACACCACAAATTCACGAATATATACCCAACAAAATTTTAGAAAAGCCAGGATCAGGGTGTAAAGAAAACGCGAATGTTAGTCGATTTATCCCAAATATATTTGCACAAACACAAATGTCAATCTATTATTATATCCTCCAATACACACCACGAATATATATATATATACCCAAAAAATTCAACAGATGACCACGATTTATCCCAAATAAATGAAAAAGGAAGTCAATTTTATTTATACCAAAAAATCAGAACAATAATCACTATCCTGGCGCGGTCGCCAATTTTGTAAACGCCCCGGCTTCAAGTAAATGCCGTACGACGTTACAAACTCGGTTAAGGTGCTCTGAATAGAGATTAGTTGCTGATATGGGGGCCCTTAAGAGGGCCAGGTAATACGTTCGCTTGAAGTCTTCCGAAGTGAAGATGTCCTAGAGCCTTGGGTGGACTCTGGTTGAATGTTGGCTCCCGTGGTTGAGCTGTGATCGCGTTGTGTATGGTGTCATGCAGGTCCTGCACTCAATTGGCTCGTCTCTCTGGTATCTCGTATCAAGACGAGTAGGGATTGACAACCGGTAAAGTGCAATATGCGCTGACAGCCGATCGAGCAAATACGCGAAGCAGGTAGAATGCAAATGTCACAACTGACTTGCATGGTAAATTACCGTGCTTAAATAGCATGCAATGTGTGCTTGCATACTATTGGTTAAACGTCGTTTAACGTGGTTAAACGGCAATTTGCTTTTTTCTCATTGGTGCAACGTAAATAGATTTGAATTTTATTTACGCAATATGTCACCGATTGATTTGTGTCGTTACATTATTATTCTAGAGTGGCAGATCGAAAACATGATTTTTTTTATATTGCAAGTTTTCCTAAATATGACACAAATTTTCATGTATTATTTCAAGCTATTGAAATCTAAATTATAAATTTTGTTTTCCATAGTTTGGAAGTTAATATCATTTATATTTTGCAAAAGGAATTTTAATATATGTATGTGTTAATATCAACATTATTTCATGAATTAAGTTTCGTGGTAGGTGCTGACACGCTAATAGTCACGTCAATTTATTTCCAAACTACTACTGACATGGAGGTAATTAGTTTCTTCTTAGAGCATATAGTGTGATATTCCTAACGTTGAAGACGCTAATGTTTGGAAGTTGTTAAAGTTAAAAAGAGGCGATAAGGTGAAGTTGTCCAAGAAACTCAAACGTCTGAGGGATAACGATAAACCTGTTGAAGTTGAAAACCATGTTGAAATTGCTAGAAAAAACAGAAGATTGGGATATTTATCAAACAAAGCGCATATGCATTTATGGAAAAATGTTGTTCATCGTAATCGTTTAGCCGAACAATTGAATTTTCCTCTGGAGAATAATGATATTAAAATATCTGATCCTAACGAATCTGAAAACATCAAAAATAGTAAATACATTAATTCCGCAAAGCAGTCAAATTCTTTGGTTGGTGATCTTTACACCGGATTGTACAAGAATGAATGCTTAGAGTAATTTTCTAGTTAGGTATAACATTTAGTTTTAATCAACAGAAAAAGCGAAATGATGAGCAAATTAAAGTTGGTTTGGAGATAGCACAGCGAGTTGAAGAACAAGCTAAACAGAAATTACGTGAAATGTATTTGGCAGCTCGTTGCTATCGTCAGAATAAGATTAAGAGTAAAAGTTATCACAAGCATCTTAAGAAGAGGACAATGAAACAGTTCGAAAAGGAAATAGAGCACCTTCGAAAGACAGACCCTAAAGCATTTTCGGAACGCTTAATGCAAGCTGAACGTGAGCGGGCGAAAGAGCGCGCCACTTTGAGACATAAAACGGGTGGAAAATTTGCGAAGAATCAGAAACTTCGTGCGAAGTACGATACAGAGGTAAATATAGTTATTTCTTTTATCATTTAAATTTTAATAATGTTATTTGACGAACTCATGGAAGATTATCTGGTCGTCGTAATGCATAAGTTCAATCTATGCCATTGTATATTTCATAGGAAATCTTGATGGCATAAATTCGTGAACATTTATTTTATCAACAAGATCCAGGTTGCTCAGTATCATGAGAGCTTGTAGTTTTGAACATTTTCCTTCTTTGCAGCACAGAGACTATTGCGGAATTAAGACTGTGCTATATAGGCAACTCTTAAAAATATTCAATAGTTTATAAATTTTGTTTGTCCGTAGAGCTATTTTTCATATATATAACATAATGTGACCCGAACGTTTCTCGTTTATCTATATTCGTTCAGCTACCGATATCATAAATAAACAGCGATGCTATTTTTTGTTAAATTTTAAACAAATACGTAGCCATATAAATGCCATGCATAATGACCGACGTGCCCTGGTTTTTCGTTCCAATAAGGGTGGTATGCATATCCGTCGCAATATCGAGTTACATTAATCTTTTATTATATGAATGCTTGCGTCAAGTTTTACTACGCAGTTAGCAATTTTTGTTACAGGCGTTTTAACGAAATTGGGCGTGCTAGTCTGACGCGAACAGTATGCTTCGATTGCTGAGGTAAAATTTGGTCACTAACGAAAAGTATGCTCTAGGCGTATGGTGTCTGTACGTCTAGAATGAAATCTGAATCTTATTAATCACTTCGGACGGGGAAATGATGTTCTGTTTCTTTACAGCGTTCTAAATAATTACATGGTAGTGAAAAGTTTATTTTTAAATCCCGATACAAAACTCTATAACGGTATAGAAGATTAACATTTCGCAAATCTAAAAATGTTCACTTCGCCTAATATATTACTCCCAACTGTGCGGACATAGCCTTGAGCAGAGTTGCTTGAGTTTTCGGGAACAGACCACATGACGGAACAACAGCAAAACTATTTCCTGCCAAGTGGTAGCTGAATACTTAAACATATTTCTAGGCCCTACGCAAGCTTTCTTTGATAGCTTAAGCAGCTTTTCAGTAACTACAGGAACCTGTGCATTTTGCGTTTCTTGTTTAAACTTGCCAGTGATGGCATATAACTAGTGGCCGAATAGAACTCTTTGACTCGCAAACTACGATTCTGACGCGCATATATAGTTACCTAAAATGATTTATTATATTGTAATATTGTTTTGCCACGAATCGAGTTGTAGGAATATTTTCTCCGTTTCATATTTTTGATCTATTGTGTAGGCCAGAAATGCAGTCGCTATGATGCATGATCGAGGGCGCGAGTTGTTGAAAAAGCAGGTAAATTCTGGTGATGAGACAGATGACTCTGATATGAATCTTTCTTCGTCCGATAGCGAATTGTCAGATGAAGAAGAAAGTTCAAATGTATCCTTTTCTGAAGACGAAGATGAAGGACTCACGCGGAATTGGTGGAAAGCTGCGAAGGTAAAAAAACTATATTTATTTTTATTGCATTAATTTATAAATTATTTTATATTCATTGACCTTATCATGAAACTTAAGGGAATTTAACCACTCATGAATTAGTAGCTGTTATTATTGAGTCTGAAACCCAACTATGAATGTGCGAAATCTATGAATTTTGTAGTTGTCCGGCAGTAAAGTAGCAGTTTTTAAAATTTGACACATTGCTGCTTATAATGATGATCGGAATGGCGGTAAAGATCTAATGTATTTCTTGATGTAAATTCACTGCTCCCTTGAATAGCTCTGAAGGATTTCCTTAGATTTTTGCGGCTTTGCTGTCTCATGAAGTTGCACATTTTTTCACTTCAAGATTATTTTATTATCCATTTTTGCGTAAGCAAATATGTCACCTCGTTGCGTTTACACCACTTGCGTTATTTCACTTAATGAGATTTTGGTAGCACTTAATGAATATCTCGTTAGTGATAGACTATTCTGTTACTTCTTTTACATTATTATAGACGATATAGAGGTTTTTGAAATAGTTTTGTTGAATCTTATATTTTTAGATGCAATTTATTTGGACACCAGTAATCTATTTTTCATTGTTGACATTAGCAGCACACATGAGCATTTGAATACATTATCTTCACCGCTGCATTGTTGTCAGACATTTTCATAGATATTATGCAACTTTGATTGCGCGGTTGGTTACAAAATTTCTTTAGGCGAAGTTAACAAGCTTGAAATAAGCACCAATTGAATTGTGTGTAGCGAGTTTCACAACAGCAAAAATACCGTTGGTCGTATTTACTAAAAATTTTCGGCCTTCCATGATCACTTTTACAGCACCACGGCAAACTGATTAGCAAGGATCAAACCGCAATGTATATATCAGTTATGGAACATCGGATATGCGGATCTCACTTCCAGTAATCTCACATCTTTTGTATTTGACTGGAAATCTACCGATTGCAGCACGGACGAATACAAGGAAGCTTTAGTTTACTTCAAACTATGCTCTTTACTAAGTAGAACACGAAGTTCAGATATAGTCTTAGTTATGTAGTAATTGGTTATAGGTGGCGTGTTTGCATCCAGGATTTCCGTTCCTTTTGTAACACTTATGTCGACTCGGATCATGCACTTTGTAGATTTGCACTAAAATTTTCTGGGAAGTTAAATAAGAATAAACCTCAAATAGATGGAAGTAAATTCAAGAATCCGTCCTTCCGACAAATTATGGAGATATTCTAAAGTCAAAGCTAACAGGTTTTGATGGCGAAATTTTGAATTTTCTTTTGACCAAGATAAGCTCCACTATGAACAATGCAGGTACTTTTGTATGTGGCATTGTAGGCCCGGTAGAAATGATCATTGATTCTGGGCTCGTACTAATATTAGTTAAAATGTAAGACGCCAACTTAAGCGCAATATAAAAGTCTTTTTCGAATTCTTTTGGGCTAGAGAGCTGAAGAGATGGAAGAAGTGTTCGCCTCAGGTAATAGCTGCTGTTTTTTCAACTTATCCGTGCAACAGGTCCGAAAAAATTCAAGTTGACTAAACTATAAATGATAGCAACAACCAGCTAATAATAGATAAATTAAGTTGTCTTTATAGGTTGGCTGCGTCAGTTCCGAACGCATGCCTGTTTCAACAGTGTAGATTGTTAATCTCGAAGAGGCATCAGAGTTAGAAATACGACATGCCATCCTATCTCTTAAACGTCGCAAGGCCGCTGGCCCTAATGATTTGCGTCCGGGGTAATTTAAGTATTGTGGTGATATTATTTCAGGTGCGTTTTCTAAACTTTTTCGTCCTATATAGATTTGAGAGACCGTATCACTAGCTGGGAATGAGTCGATCATCATCCATCTCTTGAAAAAAAGGCAATATTAGTTCGTGTGATAACCATCATGGCTTGATTTCAGTCGTGTCTAGGTTATTTGCTTCGATTATCTGACGTCGTCTGCGCACTTCGCTTGAATCACATACTAGAAAATAACAGATCGGAATCGTATCAGGACGATGATGTATAGATAATATTTTAAGTCAAGTTCTTGAACAGCGACATGTCATGACAAACATTTAAAGTCACATATCAAAATTGGTTAGTATAGATCCCACTCGTCTGACAGGATGAGGTCTGCGTGCGCATCATATTTCCGATTGGCAATCCTGCGCGATATGACATCGAGCGGAGCTCAGTGATAATTTTGTTTCAGATATCGAGTAGAAACATTCGAAACATTTTTCTTCTTAGTAAGGCAGAGTTAGCTACTAGGTTTGGTTTTGGTTTTGACGCAATACAGTGAAAACCGCAAGGAATCTGTATTACTGATGTTGCCTTGCCTTAATGCTAATTTGGTCATAAAAGTCTTTTGTAGAGGTTTAGCTTGCTTTCTGTGTGGTATCTAAATAAAAATACTCATTATTACCAAATGCTCTCTCTCATAAATATTACTAATTATTTGTGCACATAACATATTTTTCCATTATTTGTATAAGGTTTTCTTATTTTTTCTAACGCTTATGGTTATATGGCAGTGAAACAGTTACTATTGACTTTTGTATGGCTGTGGAGTCAGTCAGTATGAAACTGACCAAAAGATGGTTTTCTAAGCATTTATCTTCAGACTGTAATTTAGAAAAATTAAGTGGTCTCTAGTGTTTGTTTTCATTTTGCATTAAATTCAGTTCATCGGATTCCTATTTAAGTTCAGCAAGTTGGCAACCAACGTCGATCTCCACTCCAGGTGTGGCCTTGTGGTCTCGAAAGAGACCAGCGAAAACGTAATTGAGTAACTTTGTAATCATTCTCATTTCACTATGAATCATTGTGCTGCATTATTGGCGTTTCTGCGCTTTTAGTTTCTTATAAAAGTCAGCTCAGTTGCTAGAGATTTGACAAACGTTTTCAAGCTCATCTAGAGTTGGGAGAAATTGTTTTATTTCATACGCATACACGTATGTGAATATTATATATATATATATATATATATATATATATATATATATATATTCTTTTGGGCAGTAAGTATCAGAATTTAAACACTGGTTTGTTACTATTTATGATGTTGAGGAAAAGCCTACACCTGCGTGTTTTAACCGTAATGATAACTTCTCTTATATAATATTTTTGTACGTAAAGTGTATAATTGTACCTTATTAATTTTTGTATCACTTACATTTAGTCCTCAGATACAACAAATGCAGGCGAAAATGAAAAGTTGGTTCTTGGCTCTTTATCGTCCGGTGGAATTATATCAAGAATCTCTCAATTACAAACTTTGAATGTAAAAGATAAGCTCACTTTTAGTGACAATCAGGTAAGAAAAACGAAACGAATATGACAAATGCATACCATGTATAAACTTGTGAAAGATGCACTTTCAAATTCATTATTTCATTATTTTCACTGGATTATAATAATAATAATGAACAGAAGGGAGAGATTATTATAATATGGCGCAGTTTTTATTCAGTGGAAAGTTTGGCTAGGTTTTTCTTTAGAAATTTTGTCGCTAGTGCAATAACAAGTGAATTATTTGTTATGAAGACACGTACATGCAAAATCGACGTAAGTTCGGCGTAGAATATATTGAAGTCATGTAATCAATTGCGCATCACATACTATAAGGAATAAAACTTTAGCGGACATCCCTGCGTATGTCTGACGGAAAGACATTATAAATGAAAAGGAAATAACCCAAATGTATATTTTAGGCATGCTTTGATCAAAATTCGTTTATTCTTTTCAGAAACATGCAGGTAATTCACATTGTTTGGGCACATCTACAGCGAAAATGTCACAGTCCAGTTCTGCAGTCGAATTAGCTAAGTCAAACGGTGTCATTGCAAACGAAAATGATGTAATGGAATTGCTAGCCACCAACAAACAGACGAAATCCGATCCCCTATCTCTGACCAGCAATGTTGACGATTTCTTTACAGCTCTTGAAGAAGTCTGCGGTGACGAGGCTGGTGAACTTGCGGCTCGCTTTGATCAAGAACGCCAACTGGCGACTGAAGAAGAGGCACCTCTTGACATCGATACCTTTCTTCCGGGATGGAACAGGTGATGCATATCTAACACCGTTTATCTCAACGTGTTAATTTATTTTGCTCATTTTTTGTTTACTAAAACCAGTAATAGCATTTTTTTCGTTTACTTTCCATCATTCACGTGTATTATTTTGAAGTCCATTTTGTAATGGTGTTTTAGAATGGAAGAGTATTTGATTTCTAATATCTTGGACTGACATTTTTCATTAGTATTGGCTTTTATCTATTTGTGGTTGTATATGGGTATCTCTAAAACGAATTTTGTCATCGAGAAGTAATTGATAATATTGGCCATTGTTCCACGACCTTGTTTATTTACAATGTCTGGTTTTCAATAGCTGTTAATTATATGCAAAAAAATTATCTAGCTATACTCATTTTTCGTTTGTCTAGATGGACAGGACCGGGTGAGGCAGAAGAGGCGAAGAACGAACGCATTCGCCAACGTATGCTTATTAAAGCACCTAAAGTTAGACGTCGTGATGCCGGGGCTAAACATGCCTACATCCGGCAGACTGTTAATCAAAACTTGCAGTCACATAAGGTTAGTCTGATCAATATATTTTATCTTTTAAGGATGATACATAGCCTTATGTATTTTACCTTGATCAAATAATAAAAAAAACATTAAAGAAAAATGCTAGTCCAGTATGCTGGAATAGAAGAAAAATAAAGCAAACTTTATTTTGTATAGTGCTAGGAAACTTAACTATGAATTTCATAATAATTCGGCAATAAAGTATCAGTATATCATGCTGGTGTAATGCTGTGCAGCTGTTAAATTCAGCACACAACGTAATCATACGTCACATGCGTTTAATAATGCCGTACAATACCTTCTTACTCGGAGACATTTGCATGGGCAGAGATAAATGGGAGTTTAGTTGCAAAAAGGGTATTTCAAAGCCGCTCTAGTTCATTCTGTCTTATTAGCATGGACTTCACTGGAATCCGTCTTGCATGGGATCTATCTCTCTAATTTTTATGTATTTATTTATGTACGCGTTTACTGCTTATTCGTGATTCATCAGTAGGAGCCGTCTCTAAGCACAAATCATACTGAGATAAATCAAGAAATGTGGAGTATGTGGACAGTACCTATTTAAACAGTAGTGGAGTCAAACATGCAGTCCTTATAAATGGGACCTTAGATGTAATATGCGCCAAGCCTGAGAGGGTGTGAGCAAAGCTTTTTACTCTGGTCTCGCTGAGAATCTGTTGTCACACAAGAATAATTCTTTTGTACGGTTTTGCTATTTATACCATTTTTATTATTAAATAATAAAATGTTATGTTTCATCTACCGATAACTGTGTTTATTCTTATGCTAGCTGGCACAATCCCCGCAAAACCTTCGTTGGACGGCGATAGGTAACGCCATCTCCAATGTTGTTAAGCAGATTTCTTTTTGATGTACCAGTTGGCCCTTGAAGTGTCCAATAAAACGAGTTGTTTTATTTGACTCCATGCAAATCGTGGTTCCTCTGTGTGGAATTATTTGATATAAATTTTAAGATTTTTTTGATATATTTCTGAGTGAAATGTGACGTCTTTTTGAAAGGCATCGTTTGTACAGTGCTTGATTTTATCTATAGAGCCAATTTCCTAGAGTCATAATACACTTTTTGCCAAGTGTTGGTTTTGAGCGAAAGAATAATATCAGTTTTAATCTGTTATTCAACATCAATGCACCTTCCTTGCGATTTTAAATGTATCTCGTCATAAACCAAACCAAATCTCACATCTATCTCTGCCCAAATAATAAAAGTAAGTTAAATAGGCGTTTCTCTTAGAAATCTGCAACAAGATCGCCACTGAGCTCAACTCGATGCCATATCGGGCAGGGTTTCAAACCAAGAAATTTGATGCGCACGCGGGCCTCATCCTGATAGACGAGTGGGTCATATATTACCCAATATTGATGTTGTTCACTTTAACTGTTTCTGCTGTCGAAATCGACCCACCTTATTTCTGACGCCAATCTAGCGATGGATGAGAGAACAGTGTTCTTCTGGATAATGGAATTGAGGGCATACGCAAACCATGACCGAACTAACAAGAAGCACTTTTTGGTCTATCCAAAAGTACGTCTTCCGATGTTAGCGTTGGCCATTCGTTTTTGGTAACCTACACGTGATATGCCTCTCAAACAACGATCTGGAATACTTAAACGTTGAATTATATTGCTTGGTGCTGTCCTTATAGTTCATTATGACGCTTTTTTCTTCATGGTGTCAGACCTGCCGATGGGCCTGGAAATTAGGTACCGAAATTTGGTAAAAAAGAGTGGAAAATCTTGTTCTAACGTCAATATCAGACAATCCGCATATGGAGGGCTTCAAAATGAAGGGACAAATGAGAACCCATCAATCAAGGCCAATAATCGGTGCACCTGGAAATGCGAAGGATTCAAGATTTTAGCGACCTACGAGTGCTATCAACTGTCCTGCACAAAAAGGCAGCATAATGAACGATGTGTATTACCTGTAGCTGTCTAAAATTATCAAGTCTCACTAACATAATAAAACTGGGCGTATGGATGCATTGTAAACAAAACCATTAAGACAAATTGAAATAATCGTCTTTCTCGATAAATGGGATTGATCATCATGCCTATTCTTGTTTGGGTTTTCACTTTTGTATTTTGAAAATTTTGCGTGACAAGAATGTAGCTACCTCGAGTCCGAAGGTTGATGGGCCGATATTGCTTAGAAGACTGAAAAATTTGCGCAACGTAAATTTTTTAACTTAGCTGATCTGTTTTATGGGTAACTCAGGCTGCGTGGGATATCTCCTTTAGCCACATCATTTATACTCACATTATGGGGTTAGAAGCCAAATAACTGAGCTACTCTCTTCCTAACTTCTTTTGAAGGTAAGTAATAAAAGTTGGAGACCAGAACAGCTATGTATGTGTAAAAGTTCACTCAAAGCACTCGAGTTTTACTTCGGGCTGGCTTGTTAATAACAGTTGTTGTCATTTTATTAGATAGACAAACATCACGTATGTGCATTTGTGCGTGTATATATAACTCAAAAGCATTTATTTAAGTAAAATTAATACAAATATGCATCCATTTATGTGAAACTTCAGATGCTAAATTACCATTTATATTCTTCAGATTTGAAATGATGTAATACCACAGTTATCTCAATAGATAGGGTGGGAAAAACGCAAAAAGCAAATTATGGTATTTGATTGAGTTTACTAAAATCTGAAGAAAAATTAGGATGTGAAATAGAGTAATTGATGGTTAGACAAGTGAATAATGAAAAATTATTCACGAAAGAATAAGTGGAATAAGGAAAAATGTATTTTTAATACACCTTCAAGTCATTAAGAACTCTAAATTATAATTACAATAAAGGAACAGTTTAAAGATGAAAATTAGAGGGATTTCACCATCAATAATTGCTTAATTAATAATGAGATAATAAGCCCACAAATAAAACCCTCTACATCCAGATTTCTTAATATTTGACTAGAGCTAGCTTCAGGTTCGGATTCGTATAATCTGCGAATCTTACTTATTGGGCTTACCACCTTATAATGTGAAAGCGACCTAAGTTACGTCATTTCACTTGGTGAGTATAAAACAATTTGTATAACGCACTTTAATTGAAAATTAATATTTAGACACTAATTTCATTTAGTTGATTGTATACGCACTTGAAGCACACACACACACACATACGTGAAGCACCTGTCTAGTGAAAGGTTAGTCAGAAGAATAAATGATGTGGCTAGAAGAAATATCACACTTGCTTCGTTAATTTGTATTTAAACCTTTGGATGAGCCGATATTTTAGGGTAAAATATGATTCGATAAGCAAATGATGGTTACCTCAGGTATACAAAAGTAATATGTCAAAATGAAAGTACTTTATTATCTGTGATTGCATGTAAGATTATTATATGAGTTTGTCCTATGCATATCAAACTCTAAAATGTAAGAACTATTGTTTAAATGCGTTTTTTTCTAATTTTTGTGTTAAGCTGAAGACAATTCCTTTCCCGCACAATACTGTCGAGCAAGTGGAAGAGGTTCTTGCCCAACCAATTTCACGAGAGTGGACAACAGAAATGGGTCATAAGAAGCTAACGAAGCCGCGTGTCACCGTCAAATCCGGTCATATTATTCGTCCACTAACAAAAAATGCTGCTTTACTACGCGAGAAAGATTTTCGACGGCTTACTTTGGGAAAAAAGCGAGTTTCTGTCTGAAAAGTTCAACGCATATTTTCGATGCATCAGCTCTTGAAAATGTAGTTTTTTTATTTTGATAGTGCTTTTCTTTTTGTAATATTTTATTTTATATATAGTATGTTTTCTTCCGGGGAAAATTAATTAACAGACGAACCGCTATACTTTTATATGCTGCAAAATCTTTTATCATTTCAGTTTAATTTAATTAACTTACTGTATGCCATGTTTTCATTAGTAGCGGCTTATCTTATAAATAATCTATATTGTTTTTTAACAGCATTCTCAAGAGTAAATTTGAAAAAATTGTAAATATTAAAAATATAATGCATGTGACTAATTGATTCTTGACATGTGAGTCCCTTAGTAAACAACTATTCATTTAATTCATTTGGCCAGCCATTTTCGTAATCAGCTTATGTACTGACAAATGGGTTTGTTGGTTTGTTTGTGGCGAGATAATGAAGCTCATGTTTATGAAATTCAGTAATGAAAAACAATGCACTATTTCGCCGGAGGTATACCACAAAATTGGCACTATCAGTTAAAACTGGGTATTTATGACGTTCAAAATATTTTGCCAGAAAATATAGGAAACTTTTTTTGTTAGACTAAACTTGGCCATTAGCTATGGATTTCATTATGTTTAGTTGCCATTTTATTCGTGTTTTAAATTTCCAAATGGTTTATTTGATAATCGTGTGTTATACTGTACGATAAATGACCATATTGTTCTTGTCCGCTGCCAAAAACTGCCTAACGTGAAAAACAAGGAGCCTTTAACATCCGTTGAAAACGCCTCATTTACATGTAACTATGAAAAATAATGGAACGTAATAATAATGAAAGAAATAATAGTTTAAGAAAAAAAAATTAAATGCAAGTGATTTTCGAATGAGTGGATCTAGTTCAGAGTGAGACAAACAAACAAACCTAGACGTCTATACAACACCATTATGGTGATGTCAGCTATATTTGAGCCTGCCGATCGAACTCTGAATAGTAAGCCAAAAAATAACGAAACTCCGTTTCAACAAATACCCGACCAATAAAAAATGTTTAAGTGATTGGTATTATTAACTGTCGTATTTCAGTTGAATTACATACGCGTGCACTTGGTGGCGCGACGAAGTTAATATTAAAACAACGTTGTCTCTATTAAATTTAAATCCAGATAGAAAGCTAATACTCGTGCGATTCTTTTGCTAGGCACAGTTATTCTCCCATATTACCCGCGATTCGTCTGTAGTGATCTGTGGTGTAAATATGCTGCATACCTATATATATATATATATATATATATATATATATATATATATATATATATATATATATATATATAGCACCCTTTTCGTGTACAAAAGAAAAGAAATTTTATCAAAACTACTTCTGTTAACCAGGCTTCACATCTGAAATACTTTAATTGCGCAAAACAGCATGCATTGACAAAGCAACACAAATGTTCTTAAAGATATCAGTGGAAATGTAGACATAAAAATACTACGCTCTGATAATGTCAAGAGCGTTGTTGGACCAATCTGACTATCTGCAAAAGGTTGAAAAAGTGCTGAATGACAATAAAAAGTTCCCGCGTCTAAAGAATAAATCAGATAAAATAGACAAATTGAAGAGCAAAGTATTAAATGAAAATGTGTTCTTGTGAGATGCCGGTTTAAGTGGCGACGCCACTGCACAGAAGCTCAAGTCGGTTGCATCATCTACACCAACAAGGCACGCGTTAACAAGATGAAACAAAATAGTTTGTCCTATGAGGCCAATTTTATCAATGGTCAATTCTCCGTTTCATGCATTGGGTAAATGGTTAGTTCGTATATTAGAACTATTGCGCAAACAACTATGTAATTTTTTGGTTGCCGATTATATTTGGTTTGTCAACCGAATTCAAGATCTAAATTTTAAAATCAAGATTATCCTGTCTTTTGATATTACGACCTTGTTTGCAAATATTCCAAATGACGAAATTTTTGGCAAGCGGTGGAACAGAACAAGCTACCATCTCCTGTGACAAGTCACACTCTTCGCAAGCGTATCTTTTTATGCACAAAAGTTGGTGGAGCAATGGGGAGCTCCTTATCTCCAGCATTAGCTGGGATTTTCTGAGGCCATCTTGAGAGCACATGAATAAAGCATGACATAAGTAAATGATCCGAATACATACGATTCGTTAATATTTTCCTTGTTCGTAAAAACCGGTCGCAATCACGAACATTAGCTCAAAAGTCAATTGAAGAAATGTGATGATGTTTTTAATTAACACTACCACACGGATGGTTACGCCAGACAGTCAGTTCTGTCTAGGTTCACAAAATAATAACTAAATAAGTCTAGTAAATGAATTGCAATTATCATCTTAGGTAACGATACGCTTGTGTCGACATTATTTGTTTGAAATGAACTATGTTCGTTTATATGCGTGAATTCATGCACGTTATGGTAATTAACTTAATAAGTTAAAAGAAAATATACTGATTTGGCAATCTCACTAATATCGTACTAATTTCGCTATCGTTTATAATTTGGACATTTTTATCCTCTAGTGGCCTCGAGATCTGCATGAGAGACTTGTGTCTGTATTAATTCGTTTGCGCTTATGTCATGACAATCACAACATAGTAAGAATAGAGGAAAATATAATGTAGGTTAATAAGGCTGTCGCGTCGCGGGGCTATTTAGCACCTATTTATCTCGTAACTTCGCTTATATGTCTAATAAGTTTCACAACAAAAATCTGGGAGAATATATGGTGTAAAATTGATTATATGCTTTGGGTCTTGGGCGGATTTATGGTTTAATCTTTTGCTCCTGAAGGAGGATAATTCGGGCGTCGTACGATATTAAAGTTGTTTTAATAGGAAGCTGTCCTTGGGTCTTCAATATGCTAACTCCACGTTTGTATAGGATTCTGATAACGAGAATCACCAAAGATAATCTCTGTTAGAGAGCCTGCGAATATGTTGAAAATGCAAATTTGCCCCTGGGCCATACAAAATAAGACCGAAGGAACTAGTTATTTCAGCCCGAATCTCAATTAGGCAAATTAAACGAATGATCATGTACTCGACTGTTACCTATTCAAACCTAGGAGCAGGTAAAGATTTCTTTCTATCAATCTATGTGAACTTCGGTCCTCGCTTTTTATGTAACAACTGGCCAATTTTGGGGTTCAAAGGTCGTAGATAGTCTATGTATGTCTAAGTAGTTGTTTTCGATTTCTAATGGAATTTTTTTTCTTATATGTGAAATAATTGAGTATTAAAGCAGTAATTTGGAAAACGGAAAAGTAGTACGAAACTCTAATGAACATTAGGAAATGAATGCCAGTAAATAATGGTATTACATTAAAGGCGTAAATATTGATTATAATTAACGAATGAAATCTAAAGGAATGAAAGATAGTAATGCGTGTAAGGGTTTCACGAAATCAAAACTCAAGGTCGACAGATGCAACACAAGAAGATAAAGGATATAATTTTAAGTATTCATTAAATCGATTAATTAACAATTAATAATTCCATGTTTTCATACCGTAAAATCAAGGTTGTACTTTTGATACAAATACCAATCCAATTATATATATATATATATATATATATATATATATATATATATATGTATATATGTATGTATATATATATGCATTTGCCAGTTAAAACTGAGTGTTTTATGTAAAAATAGCAATTTTACCAGTTGACCGGCTTTGTACTTATGGGGAACTCTTCATGGATTATCTGTTATTTCTTCCGTGAAGAGGGGTCGAGATTTGTTACGCCGATTTCTGAGTCTAACTCTATCCACCGCGCCCCACTAGCGCATGCTGCACACCATTTTCAATTATGTTCTAAATCATGTTTTGGTTAGTCACTCTTCCAGGTGAATCCTATGTGGCTTCTCTTTCGAACTATAGTGTCAACGAATTACCCTCAATCTGTGATTGTAGAACAGAGACAACGCTACTTGGAGAAGTGGCATTGAACACTTATGTAAATAAACGGCCATTGGTAGCGCGGCCGGCGATGAAATATTTTTAAATGCAGCTTACAATCTTGATATAAACAAAAGTCCAATGACATAAAAATTTGTCAGTAAAAACTGAGCAACGCATAATGTAGAAAGGCAATTCATCCAGTAGACCATTTTCATACTTATTGGGAACTCTTCCAGTAATGTTCAGAAGATTTGCGGCGGACAGGGCTCGAAGCTGGGCACGGCTACTTCTGAGTCTGATTCTGTCAAATGTGCCAAAACGGGTCTACTGGATGAATTTCCTTGGCTACTTTATACAATACTTAGTTTATACAGCCTAATGTTCAAAAATATAATTTTATTGATTTTTACATACATAGCGGAATCTTGATTGAAATATTTTTTATAATGGCTCGCGCAACCAATGATCGCTATCTTAGTTTTCGTTTCTGATTTTTGCAGACTTGGCTTTCTATCAATAGTTTATAATACGTTTGATATGGGGCCAAATGCTTTTTATATAACAGTTTTATCTCTATTACATCTAGTATTAATTTAAATATGTTCCGAAATTTGATTACGACTGCCAATGTATAATTATTGATAACTCTGGAATTAATTGCGTCCGTTTACTACTTAATGATGTGTACCAGATCTGTTATCACATATATTTAAATGAGGATTCCTGTTTTGTTAGGAAGCTGACTACATAAAGTTAGAAATTGAAAAAGCACCAGATTCCGAAGCTGACGTGCCCAGGTTCGAGCCCTGCCCGCGGCAAATTCTGGCCAGTACATGATGAGTTCCCAAAAAGGACGAAACCGGTCTACTGGATGAATTGCCTTTCCTACATATATAATGTAAGTAATTAATGGGTTAGGTGCTTATATCCATACCGCATCCTTGATTATAATAATTGTTATCACCACCCGCGCAACTAATGTTCGTTTAATTATATAAATGTTCATTTCAATACCACTTCCCCATGTAATGTGGTGTCTGTTCAGTAATGACAGATTGGGCATGGTTAGTTGGAACTTTGGGTCTAAATGGATGCCCTATGAGCTCCAGCTAAAGGAAAAATTGACTAACCAAGTTACATTAGTTAGTATATAACTGAAAATTATGTGTAGTGTAGTGTGCGGCACGGATAGCTCAGTGGTTAGAGCACCAGATTCCGAAGCAGACGTGCCCAGGTTCGTATCCCTGTCCGCGGCAAATTCTGGCCAGTACGTGATGAGTTCCCAATAAGGGCGAAACCGGTCTACTGGATGAATTGCCTTTTCCACACTATACAATTCTTAGTTTATACTGACCTATGTAAGTAATTAATGGGTCAGGTGCTTATATGAAGACGACAACCTTGATAATTATGATTGTATATGGTGTTTTAATGTTATTTGGTTTATTTTGCTACATAGTTTGGAGTCCGATCTTCCTTTTGTTCAATAGTAAACGTGACCACTAGCAGTGAATATTTCTAGAAGTCTGCTTATTTCAGCCACGCGTTTTCGTGGTTAAAACTCTAAGGCATCTTATTGGCGTATTTGGAGATACTATTTTTCATTTGTTGCTGATGATTAAAATTAATATTACGAAGTATATCAAAATAAATATCTTTCCGATAAAGTTGTTATTTTCATATAGCACAACTTAGTTGCGCCTCATTTATCTGTGATTAGAATTGGCGCGTTGTTCGATATTAACTTATTTCGGAGACACGTATGGTTACGTCTACCTAATTTGTGTTTCAAACTGTCTATGGTTAATCATCTGGTTACACAAACCTTGTTATAAAAATAGGAACAAGGCTTTTTTGCAGTCTTCGTGCCCCCTACTCATTAGAAACGGTATTTAGGCATGAAGTATAACAATTATATGACGAAAATCGGAAATAAAAGCCACCAGATGAGGCGAAAACCTTTGAGGCAACCAGCTAATATTTCGCTTTTCGAAAATTATTTAAAACTGCGTAATTCCTAAATGTTTTAAGTCTCAAATTGAGTTTCATTGCCATGCTTAGGCTGTTCTTAAAAAGACATCTAAAAAATATAATGTTGATTGTAGGTCGGGATTTCGATAAACGAAATTCGTAAGAGTTTATTTGTAAATTGAATTAATATTTTCGTTTCTAGCACTATTTCACGATGATCCTTACAATGTTTATAGGAATTTCGTGAAAGTGCTGGTATCAGAGAGCTTTGACTTCAGTAATAGGCATTTATATATCATTCTTAGATAGAATGTTTTCTAGCGTGGCTGAATGCGTAGTGAAATGTTCTACAATGATTCATAAAGAAAATCGGCTAAACACTTTATTAACGTTTTGCACACGGCATTGTATATCAAAAGATAACCAAAAGGAAAGTCAGATAAGAGAAACATTAAAATTAAATTTATGGCAAAAGTTAAATGAAAAAGGCTTTTTCCAAAGTGGATTAATCGAAATTAACTGCGCTTTGACTAACGCAGTTATTATTCCAGTAGTATTCTTTTTTTAATAAAATATTTCGACTACCTTATCGGCAGCCTTCTTCAGTTTGTCCATCCTCAACAATTTTACAACACAAACTAATGAAGTTTAATTAGTATGTTTTGTAAATCTTGTGAGGATGGACTAACTGAATAAGACAGCCGAAATAATTCGTTAAAGAAAGAACACTACTGGAGTATTAACATGTTAGTCAAAACCCAGATCAGGTAAGGCCAAAATTTCTTTGAAACATGGGTAGAAATGCCAACCGAAGCAAGATGCTCAACGCGTAATAATGTGTGAATATTTAATAATGTGTTATGTATGGTTCCAACTATAATGAGGGTTAAATTGAACTATTGAAGACAAAGCCATACACTAATGTAGATGGGGGCTCAACTGATAGGCTAAAATGTGAAGTGGTTTCCCTACTAAATACTACGAATATAAATTGGAGTCAACACATGGTAACACTCTGATAAGAGATTGTATAGTACACCCAGAGTTATTGATTTAGTAGAGGCTTCACAAAAACTACAACAATTATGGTTAATGCCCAGAACTGGCTATCATAAAAATGTCCAAGTTTCTGAGTCATATAAATATGAAAATGTCATACTTCTTAGCCTGAATATTGATGTTTAAATATCACTTCATTGAGATTGATATCAGGTGTAAACAACACTGAAATTTTTTTGACGTTTACTTAATGAACATTCGGTATTAATAGAAGGAAGCAAAATGACGATTGGGACAGCCGTCTTTTAATGTATTTTACTACATTAAATCAATTAGTTCTCTTAAAATATAGAAAGTATCTAATTAGTGAGAATCGCTTTTGTGACTTTCATTTGCTATAACGCCATATCTTATTTTTTATGTAATTCAACGAACATTTGTTGCGCGGGTGGTAATAACATTTACTATAATATAAACACCTGATCCATTGAGTAATATTAGTGATAGTGATATCTTATTTCGGTTTCATGAAAAAAACTGTCATTTAGATTATTTCCTTGGTCATATTTTCATACCTATGTATGGATTTTCGTATTGCTTAGTTCATTTTTCTATTTATGGTTTAAATCATTGGTTACTTAATCTAACATTTTAAGGAAAATAATAATTAGCATCTAGAAAGAGGTATTAACTTTTTAGTACGTGCTTAGAGGTTTGAACAAACCCCTGTATTTGAGTCTGATGTATGCATGGAGAAATTTGCAAGCCATTGCAATTTTCGATGGATATGATTAATTTCAACTGAGCACATTGAAATATATTTAGACTTGTACACATTATGATTGCGGTAAATGATGTAAAACCTGTTAGTTAAACTACATATGAACTTGATTAAAAAATGTATAGTTTTTTTATAATAATTGTTTATGTTTGATTTTGACAGCTTTTGACTGAAGAACATACTCAGAAATTTGAAACTAAATAAAACAATAATTTATTGCGCGGGTGGTGTAACAATTCTTTAAATCAAGTTTGCGAGCTTGGAGTAAACACCAATCTCATTTTATTTAACCAGTCGTCGAACAACATAACAAAAATACTGCCAGTCTCAACGCACTAACGCGTCATGATCTTCCATGATCATCATCAGAGTACGATGGCAAACTGACTAGCGATGATCAAACCGCATTGCATATATATGGAAAGCAAAATTAGATATGCGGCTCTCACCTCTTGTGGTCTTGCATACATTGTACGCGACTGGAAATGTCGGTTGCACAATTTATATGCAGTCACGAACATTAGCTGTTTGTAGCTTTCGCCACACACACATATATATATAGAAAATACAATTTAACAATAATTGATTGTGCGGTCGAAACGCGTCAGTGTTGTTCGACGACTGGTTAAATTCAACGGGATTGGTGTTTACTTCAAGCTCGCAAACTTGATTTAAAGAATTCTTTCCATCACACGCACAATAAAGTGTGTGGGTATTGTATATATATATATATATATATATATATATATATATATATATATATATGTGTGTGTGTGTGTGTGTGACGAAAGCTACAAACAGCTAATGTTTGTGACTGCATAGAAATCGTTCAGCCGACATTTACAGTCACGTACAATATATGCAAGACTACTAGAGATGAGAGCCGCATATCTAAAGTGAAACCAAATAATTTGAATCAATAAATTGCATATATTTATTACAGATAATTCAATAGAGGCGACAAGTTCCAGGTAATTTTCCAATAGATGACTTCATGATATTATTTAAGAAACCGGGTATGTATACTCAAATTTAGCGAGCTTCTGTGAGTTGGTTGTCTTCAAATTTAAACTTTTAACTAAATTCACTAGAACATTTTATATTATATAATTGAAAAACTGGTGATCTAGATTCTCATCTTGACGGCCTTTAGGTTGGGTTTCAATGAACTAGTTTTATAATAGAGTCGATATCTTTATTGTGAAATTTCTGAAAGTGATGTGCCACCAGCCTATGGCTATACTTCTAAAATACTGTTTTTTAATTATTAAAACGGAATTTGTTATGCTTTGCCTTTCTGCGCCCCAAGTCGAGATATTAGCAGAGTATAAAGACAGTAATCTTGTATTATCAGAAATTATTTGGGAAGGTTTAAAGAAAGATTCTAAATAAGACTAATTATTGATGCCTATGTAACTTTAAAATATCGACGCTTTACCTGTCTTAAATAACATTAGCAGCTTAATCAATTTCGTGCAATTGGATGCGACAGGATTTAAGATGTGCCTTGATGTTAGTCTTGCTATGCTGTGTGACTGAATGAATAAAATGGATTGGCGTCTATCAAAACTACGCAAATTTGTTTTAAATAATTGCTACCACAACACACACAATGAAGGATTTTACAATTGTTCAACGTAAAAATTGCATATTGTCCATCAAATTATAAGTTTGTATAAGCTTATACAGTGTCTTTTACCAATTTCGAGTTTCTTTTGAGGTCAATTGCGCTAGCGTATGTGTTTCATTGAGGTATAGGCGTTGTCATGTCTGCAAGTAGTTAAGGATTACCTATTCTATTAGGATGGACATAACTCTTTAATTAGTAATCTTTCTTTGTGTACAAGGTTATTTCAGGTAATGCGGCTGTTAATTATACGTATTTTATGCTACTTAAATGCCTTAAATAATGTTAAATATAATAGGACGAGTTAGAATATTTTACGAATTAAAACACTAATAATCGTACTAAGGCATATCAACTCGGAAATCGCAAATAGAAAATATGGTTTCAAACTATGTGAGCTGATAATTTCCTTTAAGTGATCAAATAAGTATTCGGAAACTTGCCATTTCTATTTACCTTTGATTACTTTGGTAAACCAAATGAGAATGTTCTACTTGTATAGGGCTTTCAATATTATTTAAATCTAACGTGGAACAAAGATTAATTTGTTTTGCACTTGCCAGATTTTGCTTAGTTTTTATGCCTAACTATATGAAAAGAATAATTGAAAAAATATACACTTATTCTGCCGAAGATGGAGCTGAATGGAAAAAATGGCAGGATTTATTGGGTTCCCGAATAATCGTAAGTGTATTCTATAATGAAAACCTGTCGAAACATCAATTCAGCCTTCAGGAGGTAATGTATACTGATTGAAATTTCTGGAAAGTTTTATTATAATAGTAATGCATAGCACATTTGTAAATCAGCTCTATGGTGATTTGACAAAATGTCGCCATAATGCTGAGGAGAATACTCTATTTATCAATAAAAACCACCCTCTTGTTCCGTTTAATCTCACCTTATTAATGCGGAACGTAACGGTGAGTTAGTCTCAATATCAAAGGCTGACTTGAATATGGCCGCCGAATGCTGTGCGGTAAAGGAATTAGGGTTGTTACAGAAATGAGCAAGGATTGTGATCAAGCCTTGAATGTGTAAAGTTTATTGTTAACATTAATGATGTAACACTACCAATTTTATATTGAAAATTTAAACGAATATGACCAGTAATGCCACTTCTATGATTTCTGAACAGCAATTTTAGCTATTTTGAGTGGTGTTGTCTTCTTGTTGATATTGCAATTCATTAAGTGGACAAGGAATGAGATGAAGTGATGCAAAGACAAATATTTGGGGTGGAGAACACGCTAACGGCTTTAACTAGAGATAATGTTTAATTTGAGGAATTATTCGCAGAAGAGCTATAAAAATTACAGAAGTAACAGGAGAGTGCTGAAGGCACTATCCCAGCCTCATTCATCAATATTAAATCGATCATTTTTATGATAAATTTGTTTTACTGGCGGGGTGCAGTTTTTACGAGCCAATTCATATATAAAACGATGCTCTGTAAAAAAGTATGTTAAGTAAACAAGACGTCTGGATTTTCCTCAGAAGAACTGTTTTGTATGTAAGCAGCAAAGGTGAATACCTGAATCGACGTGTCTCATTTAAATAGCACAAGAATTTTAAACATCAAGGGAAACTGCATAATTGATCCAGCTCAAGTTGCCGAAAACAATACATAGCTAATTCATCCATGTAAACATAAATTCAAGCAGTCATATTTTCACGAGCAATTTGTATTTATTTTGTTTTGTTTCAAAAGATTTTTCGGCGTACTAGTTTTTCATTTGTACTATTATTCGACAATCGAGATTCTGACCAGGCTACTTTGAATAGATTTGCAGACGTTGTTCCGTCTTCGATATGAAATTCGCACCCTCTAAATGTAAGATAATTTTACAGGATCACCTACCACTCACTCTAACGCTGCGACTGAAAAATGAAGATCTAGACATAGTTGACACGTTTATATATATTGGGAGCACTGTCAATAGCTTAGGCAATATGCCCGACGAGGTGAGAATACGAATCGCGAAAGCTATAGTAGCTTTCTCGAACCTTCGCCATTTATAGAGAAATACGAGTATTCCATTCTGCCTTAAATGTCGTGATAACAATGCATCTGTACGTGCAGTTTCACTATATGCTAGTGAAATTTGGCTTTTCGGAGTTGGTGATTCTAGACGCTTACAGGCATTCGACCATCGTTGTTTGAGATGTATAGCACATATTGGTTGCCAACAACGAATAACAAACGTTTACATCCGTAGATGTATTTTTGGATCTGTAGATAAGTGCTCCTCGTTAGAAAAAATAAATAAGGCTCCATCAACATCGATGGCTCGGTCACGTTTTGCATATGCCCTCAATCCGATTGCCCAGTGAAGTTCTGTTCTCTCATCCAGCACCAGATTGGCGTCATAAACAAGGAGGGCCGATTTTGACATCGCAGAAACAGTTGAAGTCACTTACATCCAAATTGAGTAGTATATGACTCACTCGTCTGCCAGGATGGGGTCCACGTGCGCATCATAGTTCTTGGTCAGATACCCTTAGCGATATAGCATTGAATCGAACTCAGTGGCGATATAGTTGCAGATGTCTAGTAGAATCATCTTCGTAACATTCTTTCCTTAGTAGGGCAAAGTTAGCTGCGAGGTTTTGTTTGTTTATGACGTGTTACAGTGATATCCGCAAGGAAGCTGTATTGCTGATGTTGACTTGCCCTAATGCTAACTTGGCCATAATGGTGTTGTGGAGAGGTTTAGTTTGCCTCATTTCTGTGACTTATCCTGATAAATTTACTCATAGTAACTGGGTATTCTTTCACTCTCTATCTCTCTCTGTCTCGTAAATCTCACTAATAATTTGTCTAAAATATTATTTCTGTTATTATTCATATATGTTTTTAACTTTTTATGGTTATATGGCAGTGAAACATTAGTCATTTTTGACTTTTGTATGGCTGGGCATGATGATGATGATGATGATGATGATTTGTATGCCAGTTTATTATTGGTTGTGTTACAAAATGAGGACATTGCAAAAATCTACGTTGTACGCTTAATATTGAAATCATAAATGATAAAAATTGGTTAGAAAGCGGCTGTTATGCCAGGTGTCGAATTGATTCAAAGTTATTTCTAGCTTCATAGCGAAGCCATGCATTTAGACAGACATCTATCCTGGGGAGATTATTATGTGGATTAAATAAGCATTAGTTAGAAGAATGAGACTAAACTAAATTCAGAAGCGTTACGAGGATTAACTGCACAGATTTTGTAGTGTTAGAAGACTCAGCAAGATTTAAAACAGAATTTTACAGGTTTCCTTATCTAACCAGTCTGCCTAGAAATGCGCAATGATGCAATGTGACTACCATCCAATTAGCAGTACGCTAACAAAATTTATTTATTTGTTTAACTCTAATGTTCCATAGAAGTGTACAATTGAGTGGCTTCGTCAAATACTTCGCCATGTTTAGGCACACATGTTGAGCTATTAACAAAGTCCCATTGCGGATATTTCAACAGGAATTTTAGTTGGCATTTTGTTAAGGTGGTATTGACATCGTCATGTAAGTACCCTCATTACTGTCGATTTAACCTTTCCGTTGGTGCGATGGCTTTTGTGCCTATATGACTCGTACCATACTAGTGGCGTTAAATAGATGTGAGCATTCCTGTTCAAACTCCATTATAAGAATGATCCATTCTTCATTTATGGACAGAAATTAATTTATAATTTTATGGTTAGGCTTATTTAATGTTTAGAATTAATATTACTATTAATAATTTAAGTATTAGCATTAGTAGTTTAAGTCGTTGTAATTGTAATAGATTTTGTTGTAGTAATAGAAGAAATTGTAGTAAAAGTAGTATCAATAGTAGTAGGTGTAAAAGTAGCAGAAGATGGCCAAAAATTAATTAATAATTTTATGGTTGTGCCTGTGTAATTTTTCAGATTAATATTACTAGTATTATTAATAATTTAAGTATTAGCATTAGAAATTAATGTTGTTGTAATAGTATTAGATTTTGTTGTAGTAATAGAAGTAATTGTAGTAAAAGTAGTAACAGTAGTAGCAGCTGTAATAATTGCATTAGTAGTAGTACTACTACTAGTAGAAATAGTAGTATTAGTATTAATAGTATAAGTAGTTGCATTAGTGGGTAACATTTTTGCGGATAACCAACGGTGAGTTATGACATGTAGCGTGGGAAAGTAGGCAAACGTGACATAGCTGAATCTGATACAGGAGATTCAAACATTTTTGTTGTTTTTAGGTTTTGCGAACCTAGTAACAAATTAGTTCAGTTGTGACCAGAAGGATAAACCAAAGGCAGCATGAACGGAAAGTATAATCTCATGCACATTCGTTACGTGCTTACTGGCGACTCATCAGTAGGAGCCGGTATTACGCCCTTTAACCACTATATATTCGGTAGAAGAATGTGGAATAATAGGACGGTACAATCTCCTAGACGAATGTGTAAGCCTGTAATAGTGAAGCTAACATAATCTGAAGTCAACGACAATACGACTTCAATGCTAACTCACACTATATAATATATATACGGAGTCTGTAAAGGATACTAACACTATGGCAAAACCTAATACATACTTGCATATATATTAGTTCTTCGCAACAAACAGTATTTAACTGTAATATATTTTTGTTGTTTGTTCTTCAGGCCAAATGATCGACTCAGTCGTTCTTGATGGTTGAAGGCATTGTGAATTTCTTCAAATGAAAGATGACTGATACGTCACGTCTGTAGAATTGACGCAAAACTTCGACATATTTGGTTTATTTCAAATGGGATTTCTTTAAAGAACAATAGCATATATTTGGTAATAAATTAATAAACTTCAAACAGTAACTTGACTTGCTGTTTTTGTAAGTTGAAGGATATGGTCTAAATAATTAGTATCATCACTCTTGTTATGAATTAATGCAGTTTAATCTATGCCATTTTGTTTTACTTAGAGCTTTTTTATGACATCTGAATGTCGAAACAAGACAGTAAATCAAACTGAGTTTAATTTTTTTCTATGATGTGAAACTGGTTAAGATTAAGATTGATGATTATTTAAGGTGCGTCAACTCGAGTTAAATAATTGTTTTTGCCATTAATGCGATAAGTAATTGCCTACAATTTTAGTTTTTTAAGTTATAAAAGATAAAAATATATGTATTTATTTTACGTAAGCCATTTTCATGTGTTTTTAATTTAAACTGTTTATGTAAAAATAAATTTATTATAAAGGAGATAAATACAACACAGTGAAATAAGTCCATTTTTATTTTTCAAGATCTCAATTCAGTTGTAATACCTTCAACCTTATATGAAAAGGAAAGAGCACTAAGTTGGATTCAACTTGTTTATCATACAACAACAAATGGAAAGCGCGAAACATAAACACGCACATATTAGAACAATCAATTCACTAATATTGTTTAAATAAAGATTGCGAGTTTGATATAAGCACCAGTCCCAGTATATATACATTCGTCATTATAAATTAAAAATTGTATAGGCTAGGAAATGAAATTAATCCAGTCGACCGGTTTCGTGTATTCGTGTAACTATTTAAGTTTTGTCCCAGTTAGGGCGAAACCGGTCTACTGGATGAATTTCCTTTATTTCATTATATGATACTTAGTTTATACTGATATATAAATATAAATATATATATATATATATATATATATATATATATATATATATATATAATATTTTGAAATGCGAGCTTTAATAAAATTCATTGTACCCTTCCTATGTGCAAAAACAAAAGAAATTTTATCAGATATAAGAAAATTTTCTTTCTCATGGTCTTCTCAAATATCTACTCATGAACATATCTTTATATATAAATTGGAAAGCAAAACAAGATAGAAATATGTGAACAAAGCGAGTGTGAAAAATAGAAACCAATCAAATTGCGTGCGTCACATCCAGTTCAAGCTCAATGCTTATACGTGCTTCTTCTGCTTACATAAATCCGGCTGCAATTTGTTTATTCATAAGGCTTCGTATGTGGCTAGCTCCCTTTTGTTTTTGCATTTAGTAATTACTTCGAATGCTACGTTTGGAGAACATACATGCGATGTTTCGATGATGTGTTAAGCAATAGCAGACGTGTATTCACCATTTGATTTAAAACAGGCGCTTAAGTTACAATGTTCTCTCATTAGAGTAATTAACCATCTGGTCGATCGGCCTACGTAAGTTGATCGACAACTTGCGCATATATATTGGTAAATAATATTTGATATCGAAATTAACGGCTGTTTCTCTTTGATTTCTGGTAACGGTAAGTGTGTTACCCTAAATAACACGTGTAGTTTAGTTGCATTAAATGTGCGTGTTAATGCTGCTTCAACTTTCTTTTGTGCCATTCGTGAAACTGCATTCCCCTTAAATGGGATGTTTAGAAAAAGTTTTTTTCTGGCAGGTTATACGTCTGTTTCTGTTTAATTCCCCTTTTAATAATCGATTAAATTAATTAAATTCTGTTTGTTGCGCAGAACTAATATATATTCAAGTATGTATTAAGTGTTGCGAACCAAGTAACAAATTAGTTCAGTTGTGACCAGAAGGATAAACCAAAGGCAGCATGCACGGAAAGTATAATCTCATGCACATTCGTTTCGTGCTTACTGGCGACTCATCAGTAGGAGCCGGTATTACGCCCTTTAACCGCTATATATTTTGGTCAAGAATGTGGGATAATAGGACGGTACAATCTCCTAGACGAATGTGTAAACCTGCAAAAGTGAAGCTAACATCGTATAGTCTACGACAATGCGACTTCAACGCCAACTCACACTATATAATATATATGCCGAATCTGTAAAGGATACTAACACTATGGCTATTGTGTTAGAGAAACAGGTGTTCAGAAATTGTTGTAATTCTCAATTTCGGTGAACTTTAGCATAAATTGGTATCCATTAGGTTGGTATCATGTTCCGACTTGGAAACCGTAGTGTTAGTACCGAGTACCTTTTAGGTGAAATAATGTTGGTATCGGCTACTAACACAATAGCCATAGTGTTAGTATCCTTTACAGACTCGGTATATATATTATATATATATATATATATATATATATATATATATATATTATAGAGTGAGTTATCGGTGAAGTTGCAATGTCGTAGACTTTATATGATGTAAGCTTCACTATTGCAGGTTTACCATTCGTCTAGGAGATTGTACCGTCCTATTATCCCACATTCTTGACCAAAATATATAGTGGTTAAAAGGCGTAATACCGGCTCCTACTGATGAGTCGCCAGTAAGCACGAAACGAATGTGCATGAGATTATAATTCCGTTCATGCTGCCTTTGATTTATCCTTCTGGTCACAACTGAACTAATTTGTTACTAGGTTCGCAACACCTAATACATACTTGATTAAATTAATTGTCTGGGATAGCCGTTAGACATTAAATCGTTAATTGCTTTATTATATTCATTTTCTCTTGAATTTTGACTAACCAACCTGTCAATTCTTGAAAAGCAACCACCAACTGTTGATAATTTATATTGAAATGGCACAAAACTGCTGTAATTCAAATACTGTGCAGACAATGTTGGTTTATGGTAAATTGTTCTGTTTAATTTACCATTAGTTTCTTTCTTTAATTGTACATCTAGGAAAGGCAGACAGTCATCTTTCTCGTGCTCTGACGTGAAGCCAATATTCTTATGTGCTTTGTTGAAACTTTGAAGCAATGTTCGTGATTGCGACCTGTTCTTAAGTACAAGAAATACCTAAACATCCCATTTAAGGGGGATGCAGTTTCCCGAATGGCACAAAAGAAAGTTGAAGCATCATTAACACGCACATTTAATGCAGCTAAACTACGAGTGTTATTTAGGGTAACACACATGCTTTTACCAGCAATCAAAGAGAAACAGCCATTAATGTTGATATCAAATATTATTTGCCAATATAAATGCGCAAGTTATCGATCAACTTACGTAGGCTGATCGACCAGACGGTTATTTACTCGAATAAGAGAACATTGTAACTTAAAAGTTTGTTTTTAAATCAAATAGTGAATACACGTCTGCTATTGCGCAACACATCATTGAAACATCACACGTATATACACCAGATTTAGCATTCAAAGTAATTATTAAATGAAAAAACAAAAGGGAGCTATTCACATACGAAGCCTTATTGACAAAAAATTGCAGACCGATTTATGCAAGCAGAAGAAGCATGTCCAGCTTGAACTGAATGTGACACACGCAATTGATTGGTTTCCATTTTTCACACTCCCTCTATGTTCACATATTTCTATCTTGTTTTGCTTTCCAATTTATATATAAAGATATTTTCATTAGTAGATACTTGAGGAGATCATGCGAAAGAAATGTTTCTTGTATCTGATAAAATTTCTTTTTGTTTTTGCACACAGAGAATTTTAATGAATATATATATATATATATATATATATATATATATATATATATATATATATATATATATATATATATATATATATATATACTTTACTTTACTTTACTTTACAGCTGACTCCTTTTGGAGGATAAGCCAGCTCCATATTCATATATATATATATATAAATATATATATATATATATAGTTCACAGGAAACTTATTATTTCACCACAGTTTAATAGGCATGTTTTTGGATGAAAAACAATTTTGGATTAGACGTTCATTGAAGATACAGCATTTTATGTTTCGTGCAGATATTTTTCTGACGGTGCGTTCGATTTAAGAGTTGTTCTTTCGTCCTTTGGTTTAATACGCGTTCATTTCATTTTTTTTCGTTGTGTACCCTTCGTGTTAACCTCAACATGCCTGTCGAGATTCCCGATTTATAATAAAGTTATTTTAAGTACCGCCAGTTACAGGCATTAAAATTCGTCAGGGTAGATATTCTTTATTCTGTAGGACAAATTGCGTATAATAGTTTTCAGATGGAACATTGGAACAGTGCTACGGTCTTAGGTATACTGTCCAGGTCATGTTTACTTTCGGGATATTTTCATAGTTAGACTACTGTATTCCTGTTTTAATAGCAATAATTCAAGGAAAGGCAATGCATTAGATTACGAGTTTTCGTGCTACCAAGTCAACTGAATATGTTGGTTAACGTTGTCAAAATATTTAAGCATGTCGTTGGTTTATACTTTTTCATTTGTGGTAATGTATGAGTCGTCAACATATCTCAGATATGTATGGTAGAAGTTTTGAATAAGTGGTAGTAGTTTAGTTATTTCCAGAAATAATATAATGACTGCAACTAGTAAACTTCCCAACGGACTGCTCATCGTCATTCTATCGACTTGAGTGAACTATTTACTATTGACAGAGAATTTTTCCAATTTTTGAGGAGGATTCTTAGATTAATGATAGGTATGAGCGGAGGGTTGGTTATTTTCGATGTAAATACAGTGGAAATATTTGCTTTCGTCAACATGTATGTGTGTTAAGAGATATCTGACGTGGAACTGAATAATTTTCTTTTCTTAACATTATTCGACATTTTAATTGTAATTTTAACTTTCTATCCTATTGAAACACTGTATTTTCATCTAATTTAATTCTACTGACTCCTAATTATTTACTGAGGAAATTTTGCGTTCGAATTTTCAAAGTACCTTACTCCCTACTTACCGAGATGCCACTCATTTTTACTTCATTTACGAAAGTAAGTGTAAAATTAGGTCTTACATGTTCAAATAGGAGTTGACATTTATCACTTTAGTTTCACTTGAATGAGTGATAGGCGTGCCACTAATTATATGTAACAGATTATTTCTCAGTCTTAAACAAACACCCACACAGGTGTGGCATACGCTTATCTAGTGAATCGTCAGATGTTGTTAAATCGCTGTAATTTCACTGGAATGAGTGTACACGTGCAGTAACTGATTACTTCTGAATCCAATACAAAAGAAAAACAATACACACAAAAATGGCGTACGCTTATCTAGTGATTCGTCAGTATTTGCTATTAAATCAATAATTTCATTTCGATGGATGCACACATGCAGACACATACACAAACAAATTTGGCAGACACTTACCTAGTGAAAAGACCGTTATGCTTAAGAGATCCAACAATAAGTATAAATGAGACAGTTTAAACTAAATTTTCCACTTGACATATTAATTGTCAAACTAAATGATTCCGCGGGCGGTGATAACATTTACTATAATCAAGGTTGCCATCTAGACATAAACACCTGACTCATTAATTACATAAATTTGACAGTATAAACTAAGTCCAGGTTCGAGTACTATCTGCGGAAAATTCTGGCCAGTACGTGATGAGTTCCCAATAAGAACGAAACCGGTCTACTGCATGAATTGTCTTTTCAACACTATACAATTAAAATTTTATACTGACAAATGTAATTACTGAAAGAGTTAGGTTTTTATATCAAGCTCGCAACCGTGATTATAGTACATTTTATTACCGACCACGCAACAAATATTCGTTTAAATATGCAATTGTTATTTCAATACCACTTCCTCATTTATTGAGTTGTCTGTTCAGTAATGGCAGATTGAGGATGGTTAGTTGAAACTTGGGGTCTAAATGGATGCCATATGTGCTCCACCTAAAGGAAAAATAGACTAACCAAGTTACATTAGTAAGTATATAACTGAAAATGGTGTGTAGTATGCAGCAGGATGGCTCAGTATTTACAGCAACAGATTCCGAAGCAGACGTGCTCAAATTCGAGCCCAGTCCGCGGCAAATTCAGGTCGGTACGTGATGAGTTCCCAATAAGGATGCAACCGGTCTACTGGATGAATTGCCTTTTCTCCATTATACAATTCTTAATTTATACTGACATATGTAAGTAATTAATGGGTCGCAACATTGAAAATAGTAATTGTTAAATTTTTTTGTGGGATGTGCTTTCCGATGAAAAAGGCTTCCGAAACCGAAAGTCGAAATATTCGGATTAACCAGGAGGACAGTGGTTCCAAGCGCCTTCTTGCGCCAAACCAGGAAAAGGTAATTATTCGAAATTATGGACCGCATTTGCTTAAACTAGTTAAAATCCGAGTGACAAATTAGTTCAGTTGTGACCAGAAGGATAAACCAAAGGCAGCATGGACGGAAAGTATAATCTCATGCACATTCGTTTCGTGCTTACTGGCGACTCATCAGTAGGAGCCGGTATTACGCCCTTTAACCACTATATATTTGGTAGAAGAATGTGGAATAATAGGACGGTACAATCTCCTAGACGAATGTGTAAACCTGTAATAGTGAAGCTAACATAATCTAAAGTCAACGACAATACGACTTCAATGCTAACTCACACTATATAATATATATACCGAGTCTGTAAAGGATACTAACACTATGGCTATTGTGTTAGTAACTGATACCTTTCGAAATCGATGAGTACCGAATACTAACACTATGGTTTCCGAGTCGGTACATGATACCAACCTGATGGATATAAATTTATGCTAAAGTTCACCCAAATTGAGAATTACAACAATTTCCGAACACCTGTTACTCCAGTTAAACCATACACTCTGGCCTTCATCGATATCAGTTATCACATTTCGCGGTAAGCATGACATCATTCAATTCAATATATTAGCAGTTAAATACTGTTTGTTGCGAAGAACTAATATATATGCAAGTATGTATTAGGTTTTGCGAACCTAGTAACAAATTACTTCAGTTGTGACCAGAAGGATAAACCAAAGGCAGCATGAACGGAAAGTATAATCTCATGCACATTCGTTTCGTGCTTACTGGCGACTCATCAGTAGGAGCCGGTATTACGCCCTTTAACCACTATATATTTGGTAGAAGAATGTGGAATAATAGGACGGTACAATCTCCTAGACGAATGTGTAAACCTGTAATAGTGAAGCTAACATAATCTAAAGTCAACGACAATACGACTTCAATGCTAACTCACACTATATAATATATATACCGAGTCTGTAAAGGATACTAACACTATGGCTATTGTGTTAGTAACTGATACTTTTTGAAATCGATGAGTACCGGATACTAACACTATGGTTTCCGAGTCGGTACATGATACCAACCTGATGGGTATAAATTTATGCTAAAGTTCACCCAAATTGAGAATTACAACAATTTCCGAACACCTGTTACTCCAGTTAAACCATACACTCTGGCCTTCATCGATATCAGTTATCACATTTCGCGGTAAGCATGACATCATTCAATTCAATATATTACAGTTAAATACTGTTTGTTGCGGAGAACTAATATATATGCAAGCATGTATTAGGTTTTGCGAACCTAGTAACAAATTGCTTCAGTTGTGACCAGAAGGATAAACCAAAGGCAGCATGAACGTAGAGTACGATAGCAAACAGACTAGCGTGAACTATTTACCGTTGGAAGAGAGTTAAACTTCTTTAATGATCTTACTAAGGAGAATTCTAAGATTACTGGTAGGTATGGGGGGAGAAATGGTTATTTTCGATGTATACACGGGGTAAATCTATTATTTTGTCAAAGAGTATGTGTATAAATAGATTTATGACATCAAAAGAAATTGTGTTTTAATCATAGTACCCTTTCCATGTGCAAAAATAGAAAGAGAGTGTGAAATAAGGGGAATACAAATCAATTTTCTACGTCAACTCTAGTACAAGCTCAATGCCAGAACATGTTTCTTCTATTTGCATTATTACCGGTTGCAATTTGTTTATCCATAAAGCTTCGTATGTTACTAACTGCCTTCTATTATTGCATTTAGTAATAATTTTATATTCTATGCTTGGAGAACATACGCGTGAGGTTTCAGCGATGTGTTGCGCAATTGCAGAGGTGTGCTCTCCATTTGATTTAAAACTGGCGTATAAGTTGCAATGTTCTCGCATTTGAAAAACTAACTGACTGGTAGAGCTATCTACTTAAGTTGATCGATAACTTGCGCATGTATATTGGCAAATAGAATCTGATGGCAATGTTAACGGTTGTCTCTCTTTGATTGCTGGTTTCGGCAAGTGTGTTAGCTAAAGTAACACTCGTAGTTTAGTTGCATTAAATGTGTGCGTTAATACCGATTTAACTTTATTTTAAACTATTCAGGATACTGCTTCCATCTTCAATAGGATGCTCAGGTAGACTGCTTTCTTTTCTGGTCCGAAATACGTCTGCTTCTGTTTACCTCCCCTTTTAATAACTGATTCAATTAATTTTTTAAGGTAGCCATTAGGTAATTAATCGTCAATTTCTTTATTATATTCATATATATATATATATATATATATATATATATATATATATATTGATAAACGCCTGTTAACTTATAAAAATAATGATCGATCAGCTAACAATAGAGGCACTGTCGATGGACCGAAACTATGGAATCATCCTTCTAATAAATTCGATTTTGATTTTGAAGCAGCATTTGAAATGCTATTTGAACAAAAAGTTGACTTGGAACCTACCAGTATTGATTAAAAAAATTTGTTCAAGGCTACATTAATTGATCAGGCTTCACATTTGATATCGTCTAAATGTGCAGAGCAGCATGCATTGACAAAGCAACATATAAATGCGCTTAAAGGTATCAGCAGAAATGCAGACATCAAAATACTACGCGCTGATAATGGCAAGAGCGTTCTTTTAATAGACAAATCTGACTACAAGTATGTATTAGGTGTTGCGAACCTAGTAACAAATTAGTTCATTTGTGACCAGAAGGATAAACCAAAGGCAGCATGAACGGAAAGTATAATCTCAGGTGCACATTCGTTTCGTGCTTGCTGGCGACTCATCAGTAGGAGCCGGTACACACAAAAGACGGAAAACGGGTTGAATGACGATATAAAATTCACGCGTCTAGACTATTAATCAGATAAAATAAAAAAGTCGAGCGCGAAGAAATAAATGAAATTATGTTCTTGAAAGATTCCGGTTTAATTGATGTGGCCATTGCACAGATTCTCAAAGCCAGTTGGATCATCTACACCAATAATGTACGGAATACCAAAAACAAAAAATGTCCTATGAGGCCAATTTTATCAATGGCCAAATCTCCGTTTCATGCATTGGCTAAATGGTTAGTTAGTCTACTTAAACCATTGCACAAACTACTATGTATTTTTTCGGTTGCCGATTATTTGAGTTTGTTACCCAAATTCAAGTTCTGAATTTAAAAAAACGATTATGGTGACTTTTGATGTTACGTCTTTGTTTACAAATGTTCAAATTGCTGAAAACATTGACATTATTGTCCAATCGCTAGAACAAGAAATATTACCATCGCCGTTGCCAGGTGACACTACGCAAGCTTATCTTATTATGCACCAAAGACGTATTGTTTTGTTCTAATGGAAGTATCTAAAAACAGACTCATGGTGTGGTAATGAGAGCCCCTTATCTTCAGTCTTGGCTGAGATATTTCTAGGGCATCTTGAGAACACATAATTATGGAGTGACATAAGTAAATTTAAGTATTTATTAGGTTTTGTGAACCTAGTAACAAATTAGTTCATTTGTGACCAGAAGGATAAACCAAAGTCAGCATGAACGGAAGGTATAATCTCATGCACATTCGTTTTGTGCTTACTGGCGACTCATCAGTAGGAGCCGGTATTACGCCCTTTACTGACTATATATATTTGGGTGAGATGAGGTACAATTTCCCTAGAATGTGTAAACCTGAATAAGTGAAGCTAACATCATATAAAATCTCGACAAAGCGACTTCCAAGCTAACTCACTCTATAATATATATATATATATATATATATATATATATATATATATATATATATATATACCGTGTCTGTAAAGGTACTAACACTAGGCTGTTGTGTTAGTAACCATTATAACACAAGTAAATTTAAACGAACATTTGTTGCGCGGGTGACAATTATTATACTTTCAAGGTTGCAGTCTTGGTAAACACTGACCCTTAATTACCCACATATGTCAGTATAAACTAGAATTGTATAGCAGCAATGTTCGTTTAATTATATAAATGTTTCATTTCAATACCACTTCCCCATGTAATGTGGTGTCTGTTCAGTAATGACAGATTGGGCATGGTTAGTTGGAACTTTGGGTCTAAATGGATGCCATATGAGCTCCACCTAAAGGAAAAATTGACTAACCAAGTTACATTAGTTAGTATATAACTGAAAATTGTGTGTAGTGTAGTGTGCGGCAGGATAGCTCAGTGGTTAGAGCACCAGATTCCGAAGCAGACGTGCCCAGGTTCGTATCCTGTCCGCGGCAAATTCTGGCCAGTACTTGATGAGTTCCCAATAAGGACGAAACCGGTCTACTGGATGAATTGCCTTTTCTACACTATACAATTCTTAGTTTATACTGACATATGTAAGTAATTAATGGGTCAGGTGTTTATATCAAGACCGCAACCTTGATTATAATAATTGTTATCACCACCCGCGCAACCAATGTTCGTTTAATTATATAAATGTTCATTTCAATACCATTTCCCCATGTAATGTGGTGTCTGTTCAGTAATGACAGATTGGGCATGGTTAGTTGGAACTTTGGGTCTAAATGGATGCCATATGAGCTCCACCTAAAGGAAAAATTGACTAACCAAGTTACATTAGTTGGTATATAACTGAAAATTGTGTGTAGTGTAGTGTGCGGCAGGATAGCTCAGTGGTTAGAGCACCAGATTCCGAAGCAGACGTGCCCAGGTTCGTATCCTGTCCGCGGCAAATTCTGGCCAGTACTTGATGAGTTCCCAATAAGGACGAAACCGGTCTACTGGATGAATTGCCTTTTCTACACTATACAATTCTTAGTTTATACTGACATATGTAAGTAATTAATGGGTCAGGTGTTTATATCAAGACCGCAACCTTGATTATAATAATTGTTATCACCACCCGCGCAACCAATGTTCGTTTAATTATATAAATGTTCATTTCAATACCACTTCCCCATGTAATGTGGTGTCTGTTCAGTAATGACAGATTGGGCATGGTTAGTTGGAACTTTGGGTCTAAATGGATGCCATATGAGCTCCACCTAAAGGAAAAATTGACTAACCAAGTTA
>JAQBSW010005502.1:0-56876 GCA_029291075.1 Eudiplozoon nipponicum
CTTCAAGCTCGCAGAACTTGATTTAAAGAATTCTTCCCAATGCCTGAAATCGGCATGAATGCTTATGCCTCCTTTTTTCACAGTTCTTCACATGCCTTATAAATTTTAGGGTCCACATGACGCACGTGGACTCGCTCGACTAGTTTGTCAATTTTTTTCACCTCGACATCTCCCTTGCCACCAACCTCTCGTGCAGTTGCACAATGAGACTTATACAAGTTCGGCCTCTCTCTCTCATTTTCTATAAATGATCAACTGCTAAAGCTAACATCGCTTTAAGAACTATTGGCCGTTATTTGGCATTATTTCGTAGCAAAGGCAGTGATCGAGTATGCTCATGTCCGGGCAATTTCATTGCACATTTGTTGAATCTACGCACAAATCGTCAGCTGGTTATTTAATTGTGCATCTTATTTTAGCAATATTTATTGTGTAAATGGGAAACACCGTCTAGCAGATATACTAACGTTGAATTAAGCCGTGCACACTTCTATTGCCAACCGTTTCTTCCATGGTGGCAACAAATATAGATAAGTGATTTATTTCATAGACTACTGCAAACGCTTATTTGACGAAAATTACAGGACTTATCGAGACATTACATTTTTGATACTGTGCTGACCAACGATTAAGTGGCTAAAATGTAACTAGCACTACAATAGCGCTTTTGCACCAAAACAAACCTAATTTGGATATGCACGCTAGATTCAATAATCCATGTGACCTCGACTGAGCTAGACAGCCCAACGCTTTAGACTGAACCACATCGATACCGCCCAGACAGTCTTGATTACGGTTTTCAGCAGCCACCTAATCTCTAATACCACTAAACTCACACCATCACGCCGTTAAACGTAATAAAAGTACTTATGTAGGGCCAAATAGTATTACTGCAACATGTAGTGTTGTCAAATATTTTAAAATTAAACTTTAATGTTAAAAGTTTATAGAACATCAATGCTTTTACGCCTGTTGCTATAATGTCTAAATAAGGAATAAAGACGCGTTGCTTAATATATACCTGCCAGAATGTTTTTCTACCCAAAATAAACGTATTCACAAAAATATACTAAAGTTAGTACATGCATCATAAAAAAATTTTTGCAACCTTTGTTGAACCTCCGCGATTTGCGTTCTTGGGTTTTCGTTTTGCACTATCAGATTTGCAAATATCCAATTGATCCTCATTTCCAAGCAGGCGTCTAATTTTTCTTATTGGCAGAGTGTGGAATCATCTAATCTTCGTTGATTGGCTACGCTTCGGAACATCATTTCCTGTTCCTTCAGCAGGCCTCTAGTCACATATCTACCTAGCACAATACTCACAATGTCAGATTTAAGCAAATGTGATAACCTTGTTATGTCTGTCAGCTCACTAACTACTTCACAAAAAAGGCGTAATTATGCTCCAACCAGCTTTAATCTGATGATGTCATTTAAAGCTAAAATATTCTGCCTTTCAACCATAGTGCTAAAGTTTTTAATTGATTTTCTTAGTTTCTTCTTGGGTCACAGACAGTTGTTCTAGTTGCATTATATTAACAACCTAAGGTAGAGCGGAATAGACTGGAAGTATAGAATATAGAATATGTGTAATGGTGGACTATAGGATGACTAGACAATTTGTGGTGGCCCAATGCCTATTGCTCATTACAAAAAGTCTCCTGGATATAAGACATAGAATATATCGTCTAGCGAAACAGCTCATGTAAACGAATTACTCGAATCAAGTGTATTCTAATCGTGGGGCTTCCTGTCACTACTGCACAAATATTATAGCCAGAACAAACCGGAAATTGTTTCATCGTACAAATCTTGTTCAGATACAACAAGATGACAAATGCATTATTTTAAATGCGAGTTTGTTGTAAACACAAAACCCATTAAATATGCACCTGTCAGTATAAACTAATTATAGTATTGTGTAGATAAGGAAACTCATACGGTAGACCGGTTTCGAGCGTATTGGAAAAAAATAATGTACTGTGCACAATTTGCAGCAGTCAGGGCTCGAACCTAGGCACGTCTGCTTCAGAGCATATGACTCTAATCAGTGAGCCATCCTGGCGCAAACTACAAACAATTTTCATTTATATAATAACTCATGTTTTGGTTAGACATTCCTTCAGGTGGAGCCTATATGTTATCTTCTTAGACCTAAAGTTCCAACTTACCTCATCAACTCTGTAACTATATAACAGACACCACGTTACCTGGGTAAGTGGTATTGAATTTAACATTTATACAATTAAACAAATAGAGGTTGCGTGGACGGTGATAATATTTATTTAAATCCAAAATTATTTAGTATATAACTAAATATTTTGTGTTGAATGCGAATTGGTGATACAGTGGCTAAAACAGCTGACTTTTATTCGCTAAAAATGTTGGACAGCACGTGAACAGATTCTGATTAGAACGAAATTGGCCTTCTAAATTAATTGTTTTATCAAGATTACAAGATGTTTAGTTTATATCGCCAAACATAGTCATTCAATTGTACTAGTTCTTATAACAAGTTCGCAATCTAGATTTGAATATTTATTAGCACTGCCCGCGCAACCAATGTCCGTTTAATTATATATATTTTCAATACATTATAACTTCCTCAAGTAGCGAGGGGTCTGTTGTTTAATGACAGATTTGTTTTAGTTTGTTCGAACCTTAGGCCTATGTAGATGCTACACATGCTAAAACTAAATTAAAAGCTAACAAAGAAACATTATTTATTATATAACATCAACTTTGATTTTAGCGTGTGGCAGGTTGGCTCTATGATTAGAACAACAGACTCCAAAGCAGATGTGCCCAGGTTCGATTCCTGTACACGGAAAATTTTGAAAAGTACGTGATGAATTCTCAATAAGATTAAAAACAGGTCTACTGAAATTATTTCCTTGTCTACATTATACAATGCTTCATTTTTACCGACAAATGAATGTATATTAAGGGAACTGTGGTTATATGATGGTCACAGCATTTATTGAGTAAATAGATGAACGGTTTGTTCGCATCTGAAGCCGTAACATATTTTAATTGGAATAAATCAGGTAATAGGAAAAGTTTCTTAGCAGATTGCATGGTGTATCAGATCATCACTAAATCTCCCTTTTCTCTGTATTCTCGCGCTACACGATATAAGGCGTACCTTCTAGAAAAATCTGCTGAGCTAACGTCTCATTCCAAATAAATGCATTTTAACTGTAGAGCTTCCAGGAATTACTAGGCGAACGTTGGTTATTGTATACGTTGTCCTTAATTTCGTGATTCACATCTCGTCTCAACAAAATCGATGTTGTATACAAAGCAGTATATAGTTTAACTCACGATGAACTTTCCTCATGATGCCGGGTGCATTTATTGAAATTCGCACGTGACATTATAAATCATGAAACTAAATTAACAGAAAACTATATTCTGCTTTAATTTTGTATAAATAACTTTATATAGATTTATATATATATATATATATATATATATATATATATATATGTTATCATATATCTTATAATTAGTGCCAATGTAAGATATATATATATATATATATATGACAATTATTCAGTAACATGAAAATTACATATCTTTAACAAATGAAAAGAAAAATTTATTGTGAAATATTTAAGTAACATCTGGATTTTATAATTTTACATAAACTTAGATACATAAAGTCATAAATTGATAGTTAAATATACATAATTTTATAATTGAACGAAGTGAAGCTCATAACAAGACCTCGCTAAAATTATTTACAACTAAGTTTATTTAATCTATCCAATGAGGATTTTTTCTTCCTATTGACTAATAAAAGATTTTTTAATGAGGTGCATAATGAGAGAATTTTTTTATTGTTTTTTGTTTGTTGATAATTCCTATCATATACAATGCTTTTAGTTTAGGCAAATGTTAATCATAATTACATGTCAATGTTTGTAGAAACATTGAGTGGACGTTTACGACAGCAGTTGCAGGAAATGAAATTAATATTGTGAACGTTTCACTTGCACTGTAGCTAATATGCAATAAAGTACTTTTTTCAACATTCATTATGTTTTATAATAAAAAGTTTGTCATTATCGTTGACTCGGTTTATCTTTCGTTATACCTAGGATGAGAGATATTAAATGTCTTCCTATTTAATTACAAATCTGAATAAGGAACAGCGAACCTAGTAATAAATTAGTTTAGTTTGGACAAGAATTATAAACCAAAGGCAGCATAAACAAACAAAATCTGAGGTGCACATGTGTTTCTGACTTATTTGTAGTAGCCGGTACTAACCTCTATACCCACTATATATTTTGTCAAGGAATGTTGAGACAATCAAACTGTACAATCTCCTTTACGAGTGTGTAATTCTGCAGTTGCGGAGATAATTTTTATAAAGTCTTCGACAATGCGACTTCATAACCAACTCATTATATATTATATACTGAGTCTGTAAATGTTACATAGGGATATTTTTAATCTTTTATTTACAGACCTCTGCTTTAAGTTTAATAGTCATGATTATTGCTGAGTCTAGAGACATTTTACTCCAGGAAATCTATATACTCTACCCAAAATTGGCATCATTTATTAGTTTTCGCGTTAATCTAGATATTGTCCAAATAAATATATATTATTTGTTGCATGTATCTAATACGTGTAATTGTATTTCAGGTATTGCGTGCCTAGTGACAAACTATTTCAAATAGGACCAGAGGGGTATATTAAATTTAGCAAGACCGACAGGATTATTATTGTGAGTTTTACGGCTGTTGAATAATAACTTCATTTATAATGAAATACTCGTTATATTTATACTAAAGATTACAAATAAGTGTAAAAGAACTTTATTTGTAAGTATTTAGTTTTTCATTTTTTGCACGTTCCGAGATATGTGTAATTGGTTAAATACATTTTTGCTCAAAATTTGTGCAATTCTTTGAAGCAACAGCGTTGAAAATTTCACCAATAATAGTGCATAAATAACAAATTATTATGCGTTCATCCGTGCATATTTGACTCAATGTAAAACGTGGGTAATTGCATAGGTCACATATGAAATCAATGATGTATAGTTACAAATTTGTCGGTTATCATGACGTCGTTTTTTAAACAACAAATAGACATATAATTTTTTGCGGAGAATTTATATATGTGCAATTACGTTATAAGTATTGCACACCTATTAACAAGTTAGGGCAAATTGGACAAGAACTATGCACTAAAGTCACTATTAAAGAAAGTTATAATCTCATGCAAACAGGTTTTCTGCTTAATGACGACCCATAAGCAAGTTAGGGTACTTCAGCCTATAACCTCCATGAATCTATTCGTGAAATGTAGGACAATTGGACAGTATATGCCAACGTGTATTCTAGTAGTATTGGAAGTGACTTTAGAAAATATCGTCAACAATGCAACATGAAAGCCAATTCATCATATATTATAGATGCCGCGTTAAACGACATTTTTAATCTTTTGTCTACCGTACTCTTTTTCAGCTGAATAGTCATGATTATCCCTGTTTGTAATGCTAAATTAAGAATATTCTTTATTTTCGTAAATTAGATAGTCAATTTAGTGTGTGTTCATACATAAAATTTTTAAGTTGTAGCTACGTTGACCCAGTGCGAGCACTCATTACCCATGTGCACGCGTGAAAATATTAACATGGCAGTGTAATTGTTATCCATTGGTAGTGCACAAAATTTTGAACATTACTTTATATATATGTTTATATATATTTCTGTATGGATATATATATATATATATACATATATATCTCTATATATATATATATTAAACTTGATATTCTATTAATTAACCATATTTTAAAGAATGAAAATAAGGAACTGTAATCATTGAAATAACATTTATTAATAAACATTTTTTTACCTGTATATCCAGCCTCTATTGTAGATTCTTTAATATTTTCGCTCATGCAATCCTTACTGTTCATTTCTCGTAACCAATCCATTCTGAGCTATTAAAAAATAATTGATTATGCGGGTGTTGTTAACAATGCTTCAAATCAAGTTTGCGAGCTTGAAGTAAATACGAAACCCATTGTATTTAACCAGTCGTCGAACAAAATAACAAAACTACCGCCAGTCGCAACGCTCTGACACGTTTTGACCTTCCATGATCATCATCAGAGTACGACGTCAAACTGACTAGCGAGGATCTAACCGAGTAACAAATATAATGAAAGAAAAATGGGATATACGGCTGTCGTCTCTAGTAGTCTCCAATACATTGTACTTGACTGGAAATGTCGGCTGCACAATTTCTATGCAGCTACGATCATTAACTATTTGCAGCTTTCGCCACACACACACGCATATATAAGTAGTACCATTAGAAAATAATTGATTGCGCTAGATTTTTCTTGATTTTACGCAATGTAGACTGATGTATTTTCGTAACGTTATATGATTTGTCATCGCTTTCACTTTTGAATGTACCCACAATTAATGTGTGTGCCGTTACGAAAACGAAGCCTTCAACATTGCGTAAAATCAAGATAGACATAGCTTAGAGGGACTGATTACGACAAATGTGCAGTTGGGCTTTGATGAGAGAAAATATTAACGAATCCATAATAGTGGTAGAAATAATATTTAATAATAAATGTTATTCTATTAATTACAGATCTTTCTTACAGTATATATATATATATATATATATATATATATATATTGTCAGTCAAAACTTGACATTTCTGAAAATAACTAGCGTAAATTTCCAACTTGGACACATCCCTACTACTTGAATATGTTGTGAAACCGATGCCTGCATTTCGAAAGCAACTACCCTTTATGTGATTTAAACCTCTTCGACGTAATTCTTAATACTAGATTCCTTGTTATACAAGATGACCACAAGATATCCATTTGCTTGCGTCAACTTGCTATACGATATAGGGCGTCTCGTCTGTGTAGAAATTTCGGCTTACATTGTCTATAATGTAGACTCAAATGTGAACCGTATTAAAGTATCGTCGTTACATTGTGTGCATCAAACCTCGAGGTGCGTATAAAATTGTCTTCCAATATTATATGTTTTCACATTATTAAATTGACATCAAGCCTCATTGGATGGAGCACCTCTTGCATCTGGAGATGGGGGGTCACACTTTGATGAAGGAATCAATTAAAACATGGGTTCATCAACGCCCCTGTCAGGAAAACATGGTAAATCAGCAAAGATGTTGACAGTCGAACCCAATTAGAATGTTATATATATATATATATATATATATATATATATATATATATCATTTCCGACTTTCAAAATTTTATTGGTTGTTATGATTCACTGGTATGTGATCTTTGTCACATTTTCATAGACAAATATTCTAAAATCGTTTCATATAACAGTGCATACGCTATAAAACGTTTAGGTAGTCATTCCTTGCGAATGATATACCTTCATGAGATTAATTTGTTCATGCACAACTCTATATGAATGCCTTGTCTTGCGTTTATAAGAGAAAATGGTACCTTTGTAAATTGAAAATAAACTTAGTGGAACCTGCACGGCTAACTTTCACCGGATTTCGGGCTGAACGCGAATTCGCTAAAATCCCGCTAGCTGTAGAAACAGATCGAGTAGAGCCGGCATGGGATACGTGTCAGGTTAGTTACCAAGTATAACTGCTGTAAATCAGCCACCTATCTGAGCGAAACATCCCTTTTTGTAACGTAAACCATGAGAGCTCGTTAAAAAGATGAGAATGGTTCAGGAACACCGTCCTCTATCATCTTATGTGTTACCTGAGTCCTTACTTATAGTCTCTTTGGTGGAGCACCATATAAATTTGGCGGTTCTTAACATTCATTTAATTCTAGCCAAAGTTTAAAGCAATCGCCTGTTGGCAACTGTCCAGCCAATTGATTCCTGGGCAGCCACGCGCACAATAGGTGCTTCTAAGGAAATTTAATGCGCTCAAACAGAGGCTTCAAATCATTCGAACCACAATTATGACCTTTTCATATTCAATGTTGCAAGCATAGGCTTAAATTCTGCTGAGGGTTGGGACAAAATGTCGTCGATTCGAATAAAAACACCGGCATATATGTGCCTGCGGCCTCTCGGGCGCAGTTGCAATAGATGACTTTTCTTATATTGGTTTGGTCGTTTATGTGGACTTCCTCAGAATTTATTAAAAGTGTGCCACAAGCTGAAACATATTACCCCTAGCTCCGCAGTCAAAGTGTTCATTTTTGCAGACAATACTATTACTACGACTTCTAATTCACCAGAAACCATTTTAATTAGCTCATCACACACGCTTTACTTTTAATCAAATGTTTACAGAAGTTTTCTCGTATAAAACGCGTCAATTTATTATTTTATATTCACTTTTGTGGTTCAAAGGCTGCTTTCATCATCGTGCTTCATCTTAATTCGAGCACATCTGCGAGGACTTCCTGTTCTATTTACTCCAGCCCCAGACAGGACATTTGGTGAGTTCTCGAACTCAAAGCTGGATATAACAAAAATAGTTTATTGACCGTTTTGATAAGTACATACATTTAATTACCATGACTAATTAACTAAAAAGATAATTACAAAAAATTCCAAAAAAATTCCAATCTTTTTTTTTACCATTCTTCTTCTCCCACAAAACCGTCAAAGGTTTCATTCTCTGTATCTGAGTTTAGTTTTGGGCAATTTCCAAATCAAGCATGGTGGGATCCACGCCGTTGTCCAATTCAGTACCTTTTCTGCTACCTGGCTGTCTAGTTATGATTCCAGCCATCACGAAACCATGGTAAATGGTTTAAATCAATACTATAGTCCACTTTTTTACAGACCACCGACAGATAATATCGTAAACAGCCTGGCGTTGGTTCCCCGTCCTGGTAAAGTTTTGGTCTCATTTTAAAATCCGTTGCTCTCACGCGGATTGCGATTTACCCTGAACAATTTTTTGACATTTATACTTAGGGATTGGAGTTCTTTGCTAGGTCGTCTTGGAATTAGGGCGAGCTCTGTGTTCGTATGAATTACTTGAAGTTTGATGACATTCGTGAGATAGTTGCGCGTCGAATCGTAGATCTATATGTATGGAGATATGTGAAAAAACCACTCGATCTCCTGACATAGAGAGCTCATAGCTGTCCATACAACGTTTTGCGGTGACTTTTACAATGTCTCCAGGCGGGAAAAACATTCCTTTGGCAGTGTCTTTCTCTTGAAAATAACCACAGGTGGTGGCTTCTTGCAAATATCCTGACAACTGATGACGACTGTGAAATAACTTTTCATTTACTGCTGCGTGTGTAAATATCGTACGGTTTGTTGTATATTTGTGAGTACGCCTCCAATATGAGGGTCAAGTCGTCTATGTTAGTAACATGGTGTGGCTGTATCTTCTTTTCAGTAATTTTGTGCATGAACAGGGTGCGGTAGATGACCAAGTTTTATTTGTTGTCTAGTGGCAGTAGTTATTATTTTCTGGGTGGGGAGTTGCCGTATTTTCATAGAGCGAAATCACGAAGAAGAATTTCTTTAAAGAACGCTGACATTCATGTCAAATGCCATCGCTGTCACATTTGGTGGATTGAAGTCTGAAAAGACGTGTCTACTCGCTGTTATCTGTTACGTGATCCACTGTTCAAGTTCGCCTTCTAGAAGTGGCTATTTCGCTGTATTTCTTTGGAAAATTATCTTTGTCTTCGTTACTTAACGAAAAACATATTCTTCGTTTCTTGATAGTGCAGACCCCTTTTGCAGATGCTCCATTTTCGTGTTGTTTCGCGTAGATAAATATATATATATATATATATATATATATATATTCTTTTTAATTTTCATTGTCTAATAATATTGCGCAGTATATTTTTAATTATTAGGAAGAGAAGACATTAAAAACGAAGTGGATAGATGTGATAGAACCGCATTTCCATTAGGACGAATACAAACTCAGCCCGATCAAAGTCAAAATGAAATTCGAAATTGTGATCAATGGGATCTTTGTGAAACAGTCCGTATAAAGCTACTAACCGCGTACTCTAACTAATTACCCAAACTCATCATTATACCATAGACACCGTGCCTCTTGGGGTAGAATTCAAGATAAGTAAACAGGCTTTGCAAGAAATAGAAGCTGTAAAATACCCACACAACATGCACACGAGAACAATGCGGAGACAAATTTTACAAACAGGCCAGAAATATGCACGCAAAACTGATGTGAATGATTTCAGCAAACACACGATGTCCTAAGCACAAATGGCCAATTAGCTGATACTAAACGAAAGACCACGTGTCATTTATTTAGAAAACAGTTCGCATAAACAGAATAAATTCATATCACACTAATGAAAATCTCAAAACCTTCACACTTGTGACATGAATAATGGAATCTCGAAAAACTTCTATGCCTTCATTTTAAGAACAATTATACAAAATTGTAATTTAATTTTTTGCGTACTTAGGCTTATGTGAAATATATTTTTTCACCGGATAATTTATATATATATATATATATGAACAAATGATGGTGAAAATTGCAACGATATATATATATATATATATATATATATATATATATATACTTTACTTTACTTTACTGCGGCTGACTCCTTTTGGAGGATAAGCCGGCTCCACATTTCATGGAGTTTCTTGGGAATTTGGTACAAGTGGTGTCCCCTCACCACTCATATATATATATATATATATATATATATATATATATATATATATATATATATATATATAATGGACGGAAAAGAAATAGAAAAATTAAAACAGGAAATAATGTGTTCATTAACCAAAGTTCAAGATCATCGTCTTAGAATACTTTACCTTCCTATGTCCATCTGTGATGCAAAATTTTAGAAGTGTATTCACCGTTTTATTTGCGACAAGCGCTTAGATTTTCATGAGATTTTTATTCTGTTTACCATCCGTCTCTCAGATTAGCTTTTCCAAGTTTATCATTTATTTACGCTTTTTTCCCGATTAATAATGTTTACGGTCGACATTGATGGCAGTTTCAGTGTACTTGCTTTTAATAGCAAATGTTTTTTAAAGCCGCTTCTACTGTTTTCTGTGTTTTGCGAGAATAAGCAATCAATTTAAACATAATGTTCAGGTAGATCTTTCTTCTTTTCGGATCCTAAACATTTAAACTTCATTTGATTTCACATTTTAACTATTGACTCAGGTATTTTACTGGGATAGCCATAAGACATTATATCATGTTCCTCAAAATATAGCTGACATCTTTTAAATTTTGAAAATTCGATTGATCTTTAAAAGAAAAATATTATTGCGAAACTGGTTTAATTGAAATCACCTGATATGTGTTAGTCAAAATGTAGAGCGGGTAATTTCAGCAGGTCCGCTGTTTAAAATTAGCATTGTAATTTTGCTCATATTTAATTGAAACTGCACGAGAATGCTATGATCAGTTCATCTTATGGTAATTTTTTCATTTCAAATTAAGACCAACATCCAAGAGCGAGAGCTAATCGATTTCCTTACGCACGAATGTTCAAATGACATTGATACAAATTCTCCCCCTCAGGAATTGACCTTGGCCCTCTACTTAAACGATCATGTTAACAAAAACTGTAAGGTGCTTTTCGTCCACCCTTTCCACACAATACGGACCATCCTTCACAGTCTGTAGTGCAATGGGCTCAAACTTTGCGACCATGACATATTCGCTGACCCTTGGGCAAGTGCTTATAGGCCGTCATGCATATACTTGTCTCTGTGTGGCGCCCACACATTCAGTTAGCTGTTTTAGGCGCTTCTACATATCCGCTGTGGTGCAGCGCTCATGGGATCCTGAGAGCCTATTGACCTCAATAGGCTATGGATTTTGTAGCGAATGCTGTAGCTGTAGATACTGTAAATTACATGGCTGGCTCGACCAAATGTAATTTGTCTCTCCAAGATCCCGAGGTATTGTAACAACAACATCGCAATGCCTCATTCATCGTCGGTGTGCTCGCCCATCCGACGTGTTGGTCTACGTGCTTTTTGTCAAGTACCTTGCACCACTTATTAAATTATCTCGACTCGAACTATAAAACCTGGGCGATAACAATAACTTGTGGTGCTCGAATGTAGTTCACCACAAGTAAAAGCGCGCAACCAGTTTTTAATTACTTTTGAGGGATATGTAGATTTACTCTTGTTTCGAGCCTCGTCTTTGAACTACCGAAATGTTACGCATTACAGTAATACAAAGCAATTTAAAAATTGGTCAAATAGGAATGGACCAAAATCATAACAAAAAAGCCTTTAAAAGTGACAGACGTGTCTTAAAATACAGCACACCCAACAATTGCAGACATTATAAAAATTTCAGTTGATGACACATTACATGGCCTTTTGTAGAAGAATCAGTCTAAATTTCGTAATAACAATAACAGACATGGATAAGTTAGGATTGGTTACGACAAATGCTCAATTACGATTGGATGAACGAAACTATCAACAAAGAATACAAAATATGGAATGTAGATACTGGTCGAAATACTATTTATCAATAAATGTTATTCCATGGATTATGGGTTTTTCGCATATTTAATAAATGGTGAAGTTGCTTACTATGGCGAATATATATATATATATATATATATATATATATTTGACACTGGCCATATATAGAAAATCCACTTTCACCGGACAATACATTCACTACAACAGTAGTGTGCCAAAATCCCACAAAAGAAACTTAGTAAACAACCCAGCAAACAGAATCAGTAAGATCTGCTCTGAATACAAGATTGAGGAAGAACTGAGCGATTCATTGATGTCATCATCGGACAATGACAGATTCGCACTAGAGAGGATACCGTCAAGCTGTTTTTCCTAAACTTACCATTTAGAGGCGACGTACCAGCCTCAATAATTGCACGGCGGCTGAATAGAATAACTAAGGAGAAATTTCCCAGTGTTAAAGGTAATTTGACATTTAGTACACAGAGAATCATGAGGTTGGATGCCAAAGATCAATTGCCAATTCTTTCCAACTCATTCATAGTCTACAAATTCTCATTTATGTTCGGTAGCACATATATCGGACGTACGAAGAATCAATTGATAAACAGAATCCAGCAACATTTGCCACAGAAATTGATTAACAAAGGCTTGGCACCGTCACGAAAATCAGCTACTTCCGATCAGATATTGGCAACAAGGCACCCAGTCAATTCGAACAATTTCTCAATTCTACATGAAGCAAAATCAGGAAAATTGTTATTCATTCATGAAGACCTTTATATAAAACAGCAAGCACCTGACCTAAATATTCAAAGGTTTCATCAAAATGATATTCTAGTCGACTGGGCAAGAATAACAAAATCCAACAGCAATTTACTAGTATCTAGTGAAGACCGAACAGGCCCTTGACTAGAATCAACAAACATTCAATTGGATTGGCAACAAACTGAAGAAGAAATAACAGATGCGCATACGGTGACAGAAGTTTCCAAACAATAAGAGCGTTCAACACTGCAGTCCACACTGGCGCTGTTATCATTTGCCGAACACAATTTTGCGTAACAATGTGAAACCATAAACTACACTGGGAAAAATAGCACTCGTACATTTAACAGCGAACAATGCGCACAAATGTTTAACTCTCAAGCCATCAAAACAGTAATGACCAGATCTCAGAAATCACTTTTCAATACAGCGAGAATGACCTTTACATGCAAACAGGCACACAAACAAACAAAAACGCATACACACTTACCAATCAGCAAAAACAAGAAACAGATTAAAAGCGAGTCAGATTTGTTACCACTAGCATAATCAATTGAAAACCCAGATTGTATATAAATGAATGATTGTAGAGCGATGTTTTGTTTTCACGAAATAAATCGCCTTTATCCACTTTGTCATTAATGTGTTTTTTCTTCCTTGTTAAATATATATATATATATTTATATATATATATATATATATATATATATATATATATATATATAATATATGGTCGAATCTATCCGCTTTATCCAATCTGGTTATTCATTTTTTTAAACTGCATTAAAACAAGTCTGATTTTCAGCATTACTTGCATTTTTATTGAATAAGAAATTTGCGTTTGAAATTCGGCTCCTCCCTTATTGATTTATTGTGTTTGGACGGGATTTTCGAATTGTTGACTACTGCGCTTACGTTATGTTCTCCCTGTATGTTTAAACTAGTGTATCTACTCAAATTTCAAAAAGAGCTGACTAATTATCAAACAAGCAAACCAATACTTGGTTATCTGGTATAAACAAAATATGCAAATTAAGTATTAGAACTTCATTTAAACACCTATTCAAATGTATTGCATCAGTCGCAAAACAAACAAAAACTGCCGTCAGTCAGTGCCAGTACACAATTTAGCGACACTACCGCCAGTCAAGCACAACTCATATATGTTTAGCACTTTCATAATTTCTAGTCAGCTTGTCTTCCCGCTCTGATGATGATCATAAGAAGACGGAAAGCATCAGCAATTGTGACTGGCGGTCATTTTTCTATGTTATGCGACTGGTTAGATACAATATAATAGGTGCTCATATCAAGTGTCGGAAACTATCAATGAATTTTAAATTGTAGTCCTTATATATATATATATATATATATATATGTGTGTGTGTGTGTGTGTGTGGCAAAAATGCAAAATTCTAAGACTCGTGATTGCATATAAATTGTACAGCCGATATTTCGATTCAAGAATGATGTATGAATTGCGGTTTGGCCCTCGCTAGTCAGTTTGACATCGTACTCTGTTTATTATAAAGGAAAATCGAAACGAGTCTTAAACGTTTTGCTATTTTCTTCGACAAATGGTTAAAAACTTTGGTAATTAATGTATATTTTGAGCTTTCGAACTTGATTTAAATTAGAATCACCAGTTCTCAAACAATACATTGTTTTTTTTTCTAAATAATGATCCTCTCACACTCAATTTAGCATCAACAATCGTTTAACTGTCGTAAATGAATGCAGATAAAATTGAGCAATATTCTTGTTCTCATTTATTTATTCAAATGGAAACCCGACATGGATGACACAAAGTAATTGTACTTTATTTGTTTCGTAATCTCTAAACAAACCGGATGTTATTGACGATAATCATATTGCTAATTAATCAATGTGTTTTCTTTGTCTTACATTGTAATATATATATATATTTTTAAATTATATATATATATATAAAAAGGCATACACATAAAAAATCGATAGCATGCTAATTTCTGTTTGCACTTAACATATTATTTTTAGCTTTCTTCTAAAGTACGTCGATAATAGAACATTTTGGTGCAAAACCTATTATACCGCATTTACGTTTTAGAAATATCGTTTCTCATAACAAATTAATTGAAATATGACCAGAAGGATATTCATAAATGCGCATGCATTACCTGAACTCTGCTGATTAATCTGTACGACCCAGGTCTACTCACATTATCCAATTTATATTTGATCAAGAAATATTGCATATTTGGACGGTAGAGTCTCCTAAAGTAAAGTGTATCCAAGCAGCAATGAAGTTAGCTTCACATTAAGTGCTCGTCAAAGCGATTTAAAAACCAACTCACTTTATATAATACGTACACTATTGTTTTGGAGATGGGTTAAATGTCAACAAAATTTAGAACAGCAACTGATTTAAATTTGTGCTGAATCAGAAAATCTTTCAGTCCGAGCCTACGTCGACGTTAGTTATCACTTTTCGCGGTAATCATGAAATCAATCAATTAAATATATAAAAGTTAGATGGCGATTGTTTCAGAGAACTAATATATATGCAATTAGTTGATGCGAATCAGGTTAAAAATTAATTGAAATATGAACAGAAGCATGAACGAGATTCATTTTTTGCTTACCGGTTACTGACAGGTAGGTGCCGTTAATAAGCCTTATGCTGACTATATATTTGGTTGAGGAATGCTTGTCAATTGAACGGTACAATCTCCTATACGAGTGTGTTTACAAGCAGTTATGTATTTAAATTCATATTAAGTCTAAGACAATGCGACTTCAAAGCCAAAACACTATAAATTATATATATATATATTCTTTTGAAATGCGAGCTTTAATAAAATTCATTGTACCCTTCCTGTGTGCAAAAACAAAAAGAAATTTTATCAGATATAAGAAAACTTTTTTTTTCTCATGGTCTTCTCAAATATCTACTCATGAACATATCTTTATATATATATATTGGAAAGCAAAACAAGTTAGAAATATGTTAACAATGAGAGTGTGAAAATTAGATCTTGATAAGCGTGTGCTTAACTTATCAAAAGTGCCAATCGATCAGTTAACAATGGAGGCACTATCGATGGGCCTAAATTATGGAATACATCCTTCTAATAAATGCGATGTTGATTTTGAGGCAGCATTTGAATTGCTATTTGAACAAACAGCTGACTTGGAGCCTACCAGTATTGATTATAAAAATTGGTTCAAGGCTACACTAGTTGATCAGGCTTCACATCTGAAATCGTCTAAATGCGCAGAGCAGCATGCGTTGACAAAGCAGCATCTAAATGCGCTTAGAAGTATCAGCAGAAATGCAGACATCAAAATACTACGCGCTGATAAAGGAAAGAGCACAGTTATAATGGACAAATCTGACTACGTACAAAAGATGGAAAACGTGTTAAAGGACAATACAAAATTCACACGTCTAGACGATAAATCAGATGAAATAGACAAGGTGGAGCGCAAAGTAATAAATGAAATTAAGATTTTGACAGATGCCGGTTTTATTGATGAGGCCACTGCACAGAAGCTCAAGCCAGTTGGATCATCTACACCAATAATGTACGGATTACCAAAAACACACAAAAGAGGTTGTCCTATGAGGCCAATTTTATCAATGGTAAATTCTCCGTTTCATGCACTAGCTAAATGGCTAGTTCGTTTACTCGAACCATTACGTAAACTACTAGGTAATCATTCGGTTGCCGATTCGTTTGAGTTTGTAAACAAAATTCAAGATATAAATGTTAAAAACAAGATTATGGTATCTTTTGATGTTACGTCTTTGTTTACAAATGTTCCAATTGATGAAACCATTGACATTATAGTCAAAGCGGTAGAACACGATATATTACCATCGCCGGTGCCAGGTCAAACTCTACGCAAGCTTATCTTATTATGCACGAAAAACGTACGATTTCGTTTTAATGGAAGCATCTACAAACAGACTGATGGTGTCGCAATGGGAAGCCCCTTATCTCCAGTGTTGGCTGAGATTTTTCTAGGGCACCTAGAAAATACATCATTAAAGAGTGACATAAGTAAATGTGCTCAATATATACGGTACGTGGATGATATATTTCTTGTACTTAAGAACAGGTCGCAATCACGAAAGTTGCTTCAAAGTTTCAACAAAGCACATAAGAATATCGGCTTCACGTCAGAGCACGAGAAAGATGACTGTCTGCCTTTCCTAGATGTACTATTAAAGAAAGAAACTAATGGTAAATTAAAAAGAACAATTTACCATAAACCAACATGGTTTGCACAGTATTTGCATTACAGCAGTTTTGTGCCATTTCAATATAAATTATCAACAGTTCGTGGTTGCTTTTCAAGAATTGACAGGTTGGTTAGTCAAGATTCTAAAGAAAATGAATATAATAAAGCAATTAACGATTTAATGTCTAATGGATATCCCAGACAATTAATTTAATCAATTATTAAAAGGGGAATTAACCAGAAACAGACGTATTATGGGCCAGAAAAGAAAACAGTCTACCTAAACATCCCATTTAAGGGGGATGCAGTTTCCGGAATGGCACAAAAGAAAGTTGAAGCAGCATTAACACGCACATTTAATGCAGCCAAACTACGAGTGTTATTTAGGGTAACACACTTGCCTTTACCAGCAATCAAAGAGAAACAGCCGTTAATGTCGATATCAAATATTATTTACCAATATTCATGCGCAAGTTGTCGATCAACTTACGTAGGCCGATCGACCAGACGGTTAATTACTCGAATGAGTGAACATTGCAATTTAAACGCCTGTTTTAAATCAAATGGTGAATACACGTCTGCTATTGCGCAACACATCATCGAAACATCGCACGTATGTTCTCCAGACGTAGCATTCAAAGTAATTACTAAATGCAAAAACAAAAGGGAGCTAGCCACATACGAAGCCTTATGGATAAACAAATTGCAGCCGGATTTATGTAAGCAGAAGAAGCACGTACAAGCATTGAGCTTGAACTGGATGTGACGCACGCAATTTGATTGGTTTCTATTTTTCACACTCTCTCTATTTTCACATATTTCTATCTTGTTTTGCTTTCCAATTTATATATAAAGATATGTTCATGAGTAGATATTTGAGAAGACCATGAGAAAGAAAATTTTCTTATATCTGATAAAATTTCTTTTTGTTTTTGCACACAGGAAGGGTACAATGAATATATATATATATATATATATATATATATATATATATATATACCAATCCTGTATAGTTTACTGACACTATGGCTTTTGTGTCAGTAATGGACACGAAGTCTATGGTTTCGGAATAGGTACATGCTATCAATACAACGATTAATTGTCTGTACATGGTGCCAATAAAATGGATTTCAAGATATGCTGAATTTCACCAAAACTGAGAATTAAAACTACTTATGAATACATGTTACTGCAGCAAATCAATACCCTCTGACCTTTATTTATATCAATTATCACTTATTTGTGGGAAACATGACATCATTCAATTAAAATTATAATGTGCTTTCGTTGTTTTATTCAAACTTGGTTAGGAAGACAAATAATGTTTATTACTCTGTTTAAAGACGATTCATGACGAAATGAAGTCTCGAAGATTCGGAGAAAAGAGTGTAACATCCTGTTTTCACGTAATTTTCAGACAAGCAGCTGATGAAGGGATTCAAAATGAAGGGGCAAATGAGAAATTATCAATCAAGACCAAGAATCGAAACACCTGGAAATGTAAAGGTTTCAAGATTTTACCGACCTACGACTGCTATCAAATGTCCCGCACAAGTAAACGGCGGCATAAATAAAAACAAGAAGGACAGCACTAATAAATTTAAACCAACATTAAAAGAATACTTGACAAAATAGTTTAATCAATCCAGAAACATTCGTTGCTCTAATTGAAAACAATAAAGGGTTGAATTAACAGAGGTATGCAATGTAATATAACTTATGTACACAAGATGGTGCAGAGGTTTCTAAGTAAGCAGAAATACGATATTGAACGACAGTTTAGCCATTTGTTGTAGATTTAGCACGTTCGCACTAACTTTAGGCAACAGTAATATTATTTTTTCTTGCCGTTTTAAACATTTTAAAGACAAATGGTATATCATGCACTTTCCAAAAACTCTAAATGCTAACTGGCATTGCTTCAAAGCACGGTAAATCAATTAAAGCGTCGGTGTTCATTTGTTCAAACTCAAATTCGATAAAGTTTTTAACCAAAATATTTTCTAATGTCACAATTTTTCATTTCAATGCAGGTATTAAATAATCTCATTCATTAAAACATCGATTAAATTCAAAACAGTTTGAGAAAACGTGATTAATATTTGACTCATTCAATGGACGATTTTGGGCATTGATTGTGTAGATTAATTCATTAAAATGCAGAGCGCAGTCACTTACTGTAAATTCGTTGATGTATTATTGCATCGAATAGTTTGTTTATTATGTGACGACTAAGTTTTCCCTCAAAATTCTACCAAGATTACCACTTTCTTTAAACGATTACATGATTGTTTTGCTATGGTGTTAGTATGTAACTGAAAAGTGTGTATTGCGCAACCAATGTTCGTTTAATTTTAAATTCCAACTATTACATCAAAATCCTCTTAGTTTAAGGTTTCAGATTTATTACTATTTATTTGAATATATATGTGAATTTAAATAAACAATTTCATATATTACATGCGTATAAGAAACTTAATTTTTATGCCATACAGAAAAGGAAGACAACTTAAAATTTTAACCACAAAAAAATCATACAAAAATGCAAGAACATTGGGATTTTACAAAATTTGTCGTGGCACCGTGTCTGACGCCATTGAAAAAACCAAAAGTATGACACTCATACTAGCAAAAATTCTAATTGTTTTAAAAAGATGCAAATGACATTTGTAGCTAAGAAAAATTAACTGGTTGATTCTGCTTTTTATTAAATCGAAGTTGATATTACATTTACCAAAACGATTTAAAGTTTATAGTATAAATGTGATATATATATATATATATATATATATATATATATATATATATATATATATATATATATATATATATATATATATATATATATATATGATGAACACATTTCGAAAAGCCACAAGTTTATCTACCAACCTATAGCTGAATTTTCAATATGTTCCGTCTTAGTACTGAAGGTTCTGTTCTATTTAACTTTAATACAATTACTCGCATCCGGCTAAAACGGCTACTCAGTCTCCCATGTATAAAATATAATGAAAAAATTAACGTCTTTAATTCTAGGATTTAAAGACAATAATCATTTTTCTGAAAAATAATTGATTGCGCGGGTGGTGGTAACAATTCTTTAAATCAAGTTTGCGAGCTTGAAGTAAACACCAATCCCATTGTATTTAACCAGTCGTCGAACAACATAACAAAACTACCGCCAGCCGCAACGCACTGACGCGTTTCGACCTTCCATGATCATCATCAGAGTACGACGGCAAACTGACTATCGAGGATCAAACCGCATTGAATATATATGGAAATCAAATTTAGATATGCGGCTCTCACCTCTAGCAGTCTCGCATACATTGAACTTGACTGGAAATGTCGGCTGCACAATTTCTATGCAGTCACGAACATTAACTGTTTGCAGCTTTCGCCACATAAACATATATAGGCAATACAATTTAAACAATAATTGATTGCGCGGGTGGTGGTAACAATTCTTTAAATCAAGTTTGCGAGCTTGAAGTAAACACCAATCCCATTGTATTTAACCAGTCGTCGAACAACATAACAAAACTACCGCCAGCTGCAACGCACTGACGCGTTTCGACCTTCCATGATCATCATCAGAGTACGACGGCAAACTGACTATCGAGGATCAAACCGCATTGAATATATATGGAAATCAAATTTAGATATGCGGCTCTCACCTCTAGCAGTCTCGCATACATTGAACTTGACTGGAAATGTCGGCTGCACAATTTCTATGCAGTCACGAACATTAACTGTTTGCAGCTTTCGCCACATAAACATATATAGGCAATACAATTTAAACAATAATTGATTGCGCGGGTGGTGGTAACAATTCTTTAAATCAAGTTTGCGAGCTTGAAGTAAACACCAATCCCATTGTATTTAACCAGTCATCGAACAACATAACAAAACTACCGCCAGCTGCAACGCACTGACGCGTTTCGACCTTCCATGATCATCATCAGAGTACGACGGCAAACTGACTATCGAGGATCAAACCGCATTGAATATATATGGAAATCAAATTTAGATATGCGGCTCTCACCTCTAGCAGTCTTGCATACATTGAACTTGACTGGAAATGTCGGCTGCACAATTTCTATGCAGTCACGAACATTAACTGTTTGCAGCTTTCGCCACATAAACATATATAGGCAATACAATTTAAACAATAATTGATTGCGCGGGTGGTGGTAACAATTCTTTAAATCAAGTTTGCGAGCTTGAAGTAAACACCAATCCCATTGTATTTAACCAGTCATCGGACAACATAACAAAACTACCCGCGCAATCAATTATTATTTGAATTGTATTGCCTATATATGTATATGAGGCGAAAGCTGCAAACAGTTAATGTTCGTGACTGCATAGAAATTGTGCAGCCGACATTTCCTGTCAAGTTCAATGTATGCAAGACTGCTAGAGGTGAGAGCCGCATATCTAAATTTGATTTCCATATATATTCAATGCGGTTTGATCCTCGATAGTCAGTTTGCCGTCGTACTCTGATGATGATCATGGAAGGTCGAAACGCGTCAGTGCGTTGCGGCTGGCGGTAGTTTTGTTATGTTGTTCGACGACTGGTTAAATACAATGGGATTGGTGTTTACTTCAAGCTCGCAAACTTGATTTAAAGAATTGTTACCACCACCCGCGCAATCAATTACTGTTAAATTGTATTGCCTATATATGTATATGTGGCGAAAGCTGCAAACAGTTAATGTTCGTGACTGCATAGAAATTGTGCAGCCGACATTTCCAGTCAAGTTCAATGTATGCGAGACTGCTAGAGGTGAGAGCCGCATATCTAAATTTGATTTCCATATATATTCAATGCGGTTTGATCCTCGATAGTCAGTTTGCCGTCGTACTCTGATGATGATCATGGAAGGTCGAAACGCGTCAGTGCGTTGCGGCTGGCGGTAGTTTTGTTATGTTGTTCGACGACTGGTTAAATACAATGGGATTGGTGTTTGCTTCAAGCTCGCAAACTTGATTTAAAGAATTGTTACCACCACCCGCGCAATCAATTATTGTTTAAATTGTATTGCCTATATATGTATATGTGGCGAAAGCTGCAAACAGTTAATGTTCGTGACTGCATAGAAATTGTGTAGCCGACATTTCCAGTCAAGTTCAATGTATGCGAGACTGCTAGAGGTGAGAGCCGCATATCTAAATTTGATTTGCATATATATTTAATGCGGTTTGATCCTGGATAGTCAGTTTGCCGTCGTACTCTGATGATGATCATGGAAGTTCGAAACGCGTCAGTGCGTTGCGGCTGGTTGTAGTTTTGTTATGTTGTTCGATGACTGGTTAAATGCAATGGGATTGGTGTTTACTTGAAGCTCGCAAATTTGATTTAAATAGTTAATGTTCGTGACTGCATTGAAATTGTTCAGCCGACATTTCCAGTCAAGTTCAATGTATGCGAGACTGCTGAGGTGAGAGCCGCATATCTAAATTTGATTTCCATATATATTCAATGCGGTTTGATCCTCGATAGTCAGTTTGCCGTCGTAATCTGATGATGATCATGGAAGGTCGAAACGCGTCAGTGCGTTGCAGCTGGCGGTAGTTTTGTTATGTTGTTCGAAGACTGGTTAAATACAATGGGTTTGGTGTTTACTTCAAGCTCGCAAACTTGATTTAAAGCATTGTTACCACCACCCGCGCAATCAATTATTGTTAAATTGTATTGCTTATATATGTATATATGGCGTAAGCTGCAAACATTTAATGTTCGTGACTGCTTAGACATTGTGTAGCCGACATTTCCAGTCAAGTTCAATGTATGCGAGACTGCTAGAGGTGAGAGCCGCATATCTAAATTTGATTTCCATATATATTCAATGCGGTTTGATCCTTGATAGTCAGTTTGCCGTCGTACTCTGATGATGATCATGGAAGTTCAAAACGCGGCAGTGCGTTGCGGCTGGTTGTAGTTTTGTTATGTTGTTCGATGACTGGTTAAATGCAATGGGATTGGTGTTTACTTCAAGCTCGCAAACTTGATTTAAATAGTTAAAGTTCGTGACTGCATAGAAATTGTTCAGCCGACATTTCCATTCAAGTTCAATGTATGCGAGACTGCTAGAGGTGAGAGCCGCATATCTAAATTTGATTTCCATATATATTCAATGCGGTTTGATCCTCTATGGTCAGTTTGCCGTCGTACTCTGATGATGATCATGGAAGGTCGAAACGCGTCAGTGCGTTGCAGCTGGCGGTAGTTTTGTTATGTTGTTCGACGACTGGTTAAATACAATGTGATTGGTGTTTACTTCAAGCTCGCAAACTTGATTTAAAGAATCATTTTTCTGGTTTATTTTACCTCATCATCTGTCTTGGCAACATTTTTTCTGAATAAACTTTGCTCATATAGAACTGCAAAAAGGAAGCGATACTTGCAATGTAAGAAACCTAACTTAATGGCTTCTACGCAGTTATATCTCAAGTCCATTTCAGCCCTTAATTGTGGAGTTGATCACAATATTGAATTCGAATATACACATATAGTCAGAAAATCAAATTGGCAGACCAAATCAAACAGTTTACACAGCTTATAGCCTGGAAAGTCGATAATAGAACAGTAATATTAACATAAAATCTGTAGACCAAAATAATAATTTAATATTGTTCGAATTAAATAAAGTTGTCAATGTAAAATGTTTAAAAAGGAGAAATGTAACTAAGCCTTAATTTTGATGGGGCATGTAAATTCCCATCGTAATGTTAGTACGCGATAAAGCTAATCTCGCGGGCGTAGTTCTAGATATTGTTGATTTATAGTATTAGTTTCCAAATAGAAAAGCATACTAGCATACCCAGTTTTAAGTAAAATTTTGCCATAAAATGAGGCGCAAGTGGCACACGATAAATGAACTTAAACTAGAAATAAATGACAAAATGATTTCTTAATGCAGAAAAATATTTCTTTGTCCATGTGTCGCGTGTTATGCAAGGTAAATTACAATTTTGTTAATTCAAGTGGCTTTTTGGCCTGGGAGTCATTTAAATGGCTATATATTTCAACAATAGGGCGATTTTATAAATGTTTTCAACTAATCTATGCTGATTGATGAAGGTTTTGCACTTTGCATAATAATGCCAAATTTGGCTGGTCGAAGTAATATCTGGTAAGGCTGTTACGATGTTACTAGAGAGCTATTACGAACAGGTAGTTTCCTGCAGCTGTGGGGTCACGGTTGCTCGACGATTAGACTTGTGGGGTGCTTGCGCCTCTCCGCTGTCATAATACTGAAATGAAGTTGAAGAGAAAAATCATTAAATCCTGATTTATCCTGTGAAAAAGGTAGGCGTAGGAACTGACTGGGCAGAACTGAAATGCGGAAGTGTGAAAAATTTCGTGTAAACGAGAATACATTGCAAAAGATGCAATGGTAATGAATCAACCTATTTGCCATTAATGGAAGAGAATACTAAAGCAGCTTTGAGTCTCCCGTGTATTCTCTATGCCATTTCATTGTACTGTGCGCAGTTGACGGTGGTCTGGAGTAAAGTACATTCAATGAAATGCACTGTTTCAATAAAAAGTACGAAGGACGAATTATCGATTATAATCCCGTAGTAAAGATGAGACTCATAGGCACTGCATTCGCAGATTTGTTGCTGCGGGGGGTAATACAACGGTCTCTTTGTTAAATATATCGATCATTGTTAGAGGGCACATCAATTCTTAAACTCCGGTATGATTAATCATGACGATTTGAACGATGGCTAGGCATGATGCCGTCAATGGAACATGTACGAACATAATATTTGTATTTGAATGTTTCTATTCTTCTAGACAAATGCACGTCACATCTAGCTTAAGTTGATGATCACGGGCTCGAACTGTTATATGCCTAACAGTCGTAATACTACCTGAAGTATAAATAGAATGCATAGAGTCAAATTTTTGCCTCGAGAGCGACGTATACAAAATAGTCTTGTTGGCTGCAAATCTCTAAAGTTAAAAATATTTCAATTTTGTAAATAGCCTAGTGTCACTTTCCATTGAGTTGACTGCATGATGAGGCAATTTCTGGTCAAACGTTAACCAAGAAATGGAGTAGCTCCTGCTTGCACACATTCCAATCTTCAGTAGCCTACATAACGAAAACGGCAGTTATAGATGAGAGCACCTAAAGACCTTGCAAGTATTTGAATGTCTGAGGCGATAAAAAGTTCTTAAACACATCGGCCTTCAAAGGAAAATATTGAATAACTTTTGTTACTTTTTAGGATGGGTGGCCATCACAAGCTCGCAAACTTGAATTAAATGGTTACCTAAGAATGTTTTCATTTGTATTTTTTGTAGTTGATTATAAGGCCATGATATGCTAGGCGGGTATGAAGTTTCAAATCTCTTCTGCCTAAGTGTCTAGGTCAAGATTAAAGATATTTATGTTATCATGATATTACACAAACATTTTGTAATGAATCGCAGAAGTTTTCCAAGACCTTCCGCGACGTCTGGTTAGCACATTTGCGAACTTAATGCATGTATATCCCATTGAATAAACGTAAATTAGTGACTTAGATTACTTTCATATATTCTAGGGCTGCCGTAATATGGTGATAGACTATTTTATGTTCATTAGCCGAAATGAAATTGTGGCCACCATATGTTTCTTCTATTTTATTGATTTTATGGCCTAGATAGGCCTCGAAGTTTGCTTACATTATACACTGCAATTATGCATGATATTCTATATCGATACCAAGAGCAATGGAGATGCCGAAGAAGTTTTTTTGTGGTCTGATTATGCCTCATCCAGTAACCTTTAGGATTCTTCAAAAACGACTTTGAGCTGGGCTGGGAGAAACAGTCTACACTTACGAGCAATAAGTGGAACGGTTTGGTAGAATAAGGCATTCTGTTGATTAATTATATTTCTGCTTTGTTGAAATCGTTCAAGGCTATGTGTTATTGAAACACTGCGAAATCTCAGTTGATCGACTAAGTGGATATTGCTTCATGACCTGCAACTTCAATCGGTCAAAGGTACAAAACTCTATTTAAGGCCGATCGCTGGCTCTAAGAACTTAAGGTTTGATAGATTAAATATGTATCAATATTTTAAAAGGGGATCAAACTTTAGATGTTCGTGGGAGATCTTGACTTCAATTAAGCTAAAAGTAACTTCACGTTGTAATTATATATTATGAGCACGGCGCTGAAAAATGTGTGTGTGAGAAGTATTTCACCTATGGTTGATACAAGAAATATTCCTACAGACATCGCAGCATCAGATTCACTCCTATTAATTGAAGCAGCTATATTTATTTCTAATACAAAGTTATCTGCGTTTTTAACTTTATAAGAGAATCATTTACGTTAGAATTTTGGCCGAATAAATTGTGGTTTTAGTAGGATATACAAACTAGACTAAAAAATTCAATGATAATACTATCTGAACGTTATATGATTTTCCATTCATTTAGCCGTGTTAATCTGCAAAGTATCCAGTCTTTTAAGCTCTACGCCAGCATTTCCAGTATCCAAAAATCAGATGTACCTACGTTATAGATATTGGAGAAATTCTTCGAACAACGCACGTAAATTGGATTAAAGTAAAATGCTTTTTCGCGATTATACCGTCAAATGTTTGCGTCATGGTGGCTAAAGGATATAGAAAAAGTCGGTCGGCACCCAATTTTATACGTCATATTTGGACGATCACTCCCTGTCGTAGTTTAGTTTTTGCACGACGAATCCTTTTAGACCTCTTGCCAAGTTTGAATTTACCTCTTGTCTAGTCAAATTGCATAGTTTATTATTATCCAGTCAATTGTCATTGAAAATTGACCGTTACATTTGAATTTAATTATGATTTTCGGGCATTTTTTAACCTTTATTAAATTAAAATTTGTAAGAAATATAGCACCAAACTTGTCATTTTTACATGACTTTAATGTCGGTTTGCTTTACTGCAAACTGTAGAATATATATTTAATATTTAATATATATTAAGTAATCTCATATAATAGGCTCATCATTGAATTCATCTAAAATTAATCCCATAGTTAATTCCTGTTTAAAACTGTTGCTTTGAGGCTTAGATATTTTTATATCTTCTAGCAGTTTCATTTTATGGGAGAATACGTGGCTTTGGATCAAATGCTACTTTTCATGAGGTTTGATAAAGTTACACCTGAGTGAGTGAAACTTACCTCAAGTTTATTGTTTGTAAATTTATAATGGCTCAAAATGCTTATATTCTTGGAGTACTACATACATATTTTGGTTTTATTATTTATACTTTTACCCTTAGAGCTTCAGATTCAATCTGAATTAGTTTCTGTATTTGACAGCTGAGTGAATGGAATTTCCTTGTAAAATATTTCAAATTTGATCTCTCGTATTTAAAAGCGTATAGTGCATTATGTCAAAGAACAGTGAAAAATCAATATTTGTTCTAAACTTTTGAAAAGAATTAGGTTCTTCAAGTTAAATCTGCCGCCAAACAATCGATCAATTTGTTTACTATCCGTGTGAAAATTTCATTTTTTGTATAGCTGCGGATTAAGACCGTTACAATTATCACCTTCTGCAATGCAAAACTCTTTTTCATTTTTTTAAACTTTTAATAAAGCTTAGTATTCCACCTGGTGCTGAAAGTCATTTTTACAATAATGTGAATCCAACAAAACCGATGAACAGATTTACCTTGGCCTGTGCGTTTTCTGCTTCCGGTCCGCGGTTGTTTAATAAGTGAATTTAATCCAACTTCATTCGACTGGCACATCAAATCTAATTGTATAAATTACCAATGGGTATGTGAGTGGTAATGCATTCAGACGAGAAATGGAATTGAAAACAATGTTATTTGCATCTGATATATATTAAATTTATTCATAGTACCCTTTCCATGTGCAAAAATAAAAAAAAATTATTTTATCAGAAACAGGAACCGCTCATTTCGCATTTTCTTTTCAAGTATCTACAAATGAACATCTCTTTATATATAAATTGAAAGCCAAACAAGATAGAAAAAATTTAAACATAAGGGGGTAGTGTGAAATATGGGAAACAATAAATTTCTACTTCAAAAGATTTTTTATTTTCGAATTGAAATTAAAAATTCAAAAGATGATGGAAGTTAGTTAATATTGCACTAGAATTGGTAAAATTTTGAAAAATCATTGATAATCTCTTTCTTGTACTCATAATATGCTACAGCCCCACCTTTACCAAATCGTTTTTTCTCAAGTACTGCAAGTCAGATGGTTTTTCCAATTTGAGTCTCCTAAGCTAATCAACGAATCTCCTTCTAATGATTTCACTGCATTAAATATTCATCTTCTATTTTGACAGCGCGCTGATTTGCTCTGCTCTCAGTCTATGGTTTGGTAATGCTTTCGTCGGTTTAGAAGATTTCAATTGTGGTACATAGGTCGTTGATTTTCTGTTTTTCTGATTCCACGTAATGATGCAAACACATTCTCCTAAGACCATTATAGCTTTCGGGTTTCATGTCACGATGCACTTTGTAAAATTATAAATAATTACAATCAATTAATTAATGTTTGCGAGACAGAAATTAAGGCTAAATCGATGTTATTAAAGTAATTGTACAACATAGCAGAACATTCATCAATTACACATACTGTCGCGTTTAGATCATTCATTATTATCTCCATAATAATACACATAGATAAATGACGTAGATTAATCCCCAAATTATGTATAAATTACGAGAAATCAAATATGCGTTTCTCGCCTCTAATAATCACGAAATCATTGCACTCGATTGGAAATGTGGGCTACAAAAAAATCCATGCAGTCATCATCAAGAACGTCTTGCAACATTTATTCTATTTTATTTGGTTTTACGAAAAAACAATGAAAGCATATGTGGCGACAAAATGTCTCTATATTAAGTCTGCGAGATTGAAATAAAGCCATTCCCATTATTCTAACAAGTCACACAAAAAGCTGAACCACCGTCAAGCATACGTACTGACTCGTTTGAACTTTAAGCGAACATCAACCGAGAACAACTGCAAACAGACTACCGATTATCAAGACACAATTAATATATATATGTTATGGAAAATAAGATATGCGGCTCTCATTTCTAATTGTCTCGCAAGAATACAATTTTACAGAAAATGTTGGCTGCAAAATTTCTACGTAGTCACGAACCTTGAAAATTTTGCAACGTTAGCCAAATTCGCATAAGTTATATATTTAAGCAATCATTGATTGCGCAAGAGTAGCCAACAGTTGTATAAATTAAATTTACGGACTTCAAATAAACACCCATCTAATTTTAGATAGTCAGCCCTACTACATAGCAAAACTACCGACAGTCACAAGTACACACTCGAGTCAAACTTCCATGAATATCGTCAGAGCACGGAAGCAAATGAACTGTAAAGGATTACGAATTATTTCAATTATAAAGTGTGTAAAATAATATACACGAATCTCACCTCTAGTAATGTTGTGAAAGCTATGCATGCACGAACACGAACTTTCTGCATTTTTCCCCCACATTTACATAAATTACACAAGTAAACAATCATTGGTGGCACGGTTAGTCGGAACAATTCTATAAATCAAATTTAATAACTCAAAGGAAACACCACTCTCATTGCATATATTTAGTCGTACAAAGTAGAAGATCTACCATCATTCAAAGGTAATGAAGCGTTTCAATCATCCGTAATCATCACTCTGGAAAATCAGGTATTCAGCTCCGTCCTGTAGCAATTTGGTATACATTATACTTTATATAAATAAACGAACATGGGCGGAGCCCGGAATAAGCTTCAACAGCATTAACCTGACAATATTTCTGCTAATGTTTAGTACTCTATCTTATGTAACAAAGAAAGGTACAGTCTACTAATTTGAAACTAAGCATGAAATTTCGACATTTAATTATAGATTTTTTACTTCTATCATCCAAAATGATGTATACACCAGGCACTTATTGTCCTCCAATTAGAGGCAATACAATTTAACAATAATTGATTGCGCGGGTGGTGGTAACAATTCTTTAAATCAAGTTTACGAGCTTTAAGTAAACACCAATCCCATTGTATTTAACCAGTCGTCGAACAACATAGCAAAACTACCGCCAGCCGCAACGCACTGACGCGTTGCGGCTGGCGGTAGTTTTGCTATGTTGTTCGACGACTGGTTAAAAACAATGGGATTGGTGTTTACTTCAAGCTCGCAAACTTGATTTAAAGAGTCCTCCAATTATATTTTTAAGTAAGTAACATCGTCATTTATTCGTTATTAACGCTGCCCAAATTAAGAATTTATTAACTGTCTAGCTGGAAATATTAAAGATAAAAATTTTTATAGAAATAAAAAGTATCAAATGAATATTGTTTACGCGCACGATGATAACAATAATTTAAATTTTGTTAGAAACAACTGCCCCAGTATGTATTTACATTTGGCAGTATAAACTAGGCATTGCATAATGCAGAAAAGGCAATTCACTAGGGTGGCTCACCGATTTGTCAAATTTGGAGGAGAGGGTTTTAAATTTGAGTGAGTGACACATTGATTGAGAGAATAAATACCGAAACGAGAATTAAGCCTAATTTACAGTGGACCTCGAGAAGAGAAATTTTATTTTGTTCTCCAGGTTCATTTATTTCATTTTCTCTGACAGTAACCTCACTTCATTTTTCGTTATTTTCGCCTGTAGTTACAAAGTAACAAGCAATAGAAAAGTGGGATAAAATAAAATGTGCTTAATACTGTGTTTTGTGCGTAAACGAACAGCAGTCTCTTATGGATAACAAAACCTATTTCACACTTGGCTACTTTTAGGAAAAATTTGGCTAAAATCCTTAAAGCGAGAAATGCATTGCCTAGCTAGCCAAAGTTTTGATTCGGCCTCAAATATCGTAGCTTAAGATATCGGCCTCACTAGATTTAAATGATAAGAAATCAGATATTAAATTCAAGAAAAGAAGAACAAATTGTCAACCATATTGACAATCAGTGGTAGTTGAGCATTTGTTTAGATAACAAACGTCTTTTGATGAGCGTAAGCTTTCGAGGTATAAAACAATTTTTCTAATCGAAATCACATTATTTAATATGATCAATTCAATTTTGACAGGCGAAGTTTAAAAACACAAAATTAGTATATCTGCAAGGGATTAATTATGGCCCCAATATAGATAGCAATACAAATGCATTCAGACTCAAATTAATTGATTTGATGTTTCGCCTTTGTGTCTTGCATTAGAAAGGCTAATGAAGATGATTCAAATGGCATAAAGTTAGGTGAAGGACGGTTTAATGGGTTATCGCCAATATTAATGGTAGCACGGCGTTAAGGATCGGCATTTCTTGTTACCACATATTCAAAATACTGTTCAGGAAGTGCAGCTATCTTGGTCCATAAAATTTGGTTTAGGTTTCACAGAAAGTGAGTTTTGGAAAGCTATTGCACTGCTCTGTGGCTAATTTTGTGCGGTACAATATGCCTAATGTATATCTATGTTTTGTGAGCTAGATTTTGTAGACAAAGCGACAAATTACCAAAATATGGCAGGTGATTTCAGTCTAAAACGATGCATACTACCATAACTGATCTTGATTAGACATGGAAGTTATCTTGAAATTGGTGATGTCATTTAAAAGTTTTTGTTGTAACTAAAGGAGACAACGAAACTAAAAGAAATAAAGCAACATAATAAGCTGGAAATGGTGGAGAGAACGGATAAATTCAACTCATCTAGATGAGAGAATAAAGATGACAATCTGTAAAAATACGCATATCCATCGTAAGGTAGAACTTAATTAGCATGCCTGTAGTTATGTAAAGAGTGATCTGAGACAGAAGAATTCGAGTAAATAAATCATGCATGGTCTCTTTGTAAGAAATCCAGAAATTGCGACTGGAATAAATCTTTACTTGGATAGAAATAGGCGGATAAATGACAATGGCTTTCAAGAAACGAAAAATGATTGCAGGTGAACTAATTTCAAAAGTATTTTCTGATAATTTCGAGGGCAATGATCTACGCAGAAATCCTAAGCATAATAAGCACATACAACCTTAAAGAACAAACAAAATTAAATTAAGCATTTCTTGAATTTTTAAGGGCAATAGAAAGAAAGAACAAACTGATATAAGCGGTAAATTTGCTTGAAAACTTAAAAAACTCTATCACAACTCATGAGAAAATAGAAAAGTATCACCATTAACAACAGGTTTCAACAGATGAGCAAACATCATGTAGAATTGTGATAAAAAATGCACAGGTTAATCTATCCATAGCATAACAGGTCTGCATCTTATAAAAGATATTTAATACAAGCAATGTAAAAGGACCACAATGTGTCAGAGCAAAATGTTGCTTATAAATTGGCAAATCTCTTCTCCCGACGTGAACCTCCTTGGGCGAGCTCTTGCGGCTGCAGTTACTGTTGGATTACAGTCTAGAACAAATTTTGAATGTTAAAGCGAATCCAAAACTAGCAGGTGAGCAAAGCGCGACGGTAATATCTGAACTCATGGAACAATTAAGCAGATCATAACCAATCGTTTTGCCCTTCTTAACGAAATACAGCACAGGGATTAAACGGATGAGCTAAATCTGTGTCTCGATAAATCAAAGACTAACTTGTAAGAGAATGTATAACCTCTGACTTTGGTTCTTTGTTCACAAGTAAGAAATTATGCTAGGGTTAAAGACGTGGCTAACAGAGCATCGATTTTGTTACTGCTTTATCTGTTTCTTTCTGTCACTTCAAAAGCACTAGGTTCTTATAACATAACTATAAAATTTTTGCAACTTCACCATTAAAAGCATCTATTAATTCGGACTCGAGGCTTTCTAGGATCATCTGTTTCTCGCACGACCAGATAAACGTGAACTTCCAAAACTGATTAGGCATAAGCAAACGGAAATAGCTAGATTGCGGCCATCTTGGTGAATTTTTCCTCAAATAGCATCAAATGCGTCGTAATGTACATTTTTTAAAGACGCAGTTGTTTTGTATATGGCGTTTGTGTTCATCACAGAAAATAAATATAATTCCTAAGAGACTACGGTGCAAATCGCGGCGAATCATGGCAGCGTACCCACCTTGATTTAATATCGACTAACAAATTTTTAACTGTTTAAATGTGTAGTAACTTCTCTTAAAGTTTTAATAATGAAAAAAGACAAGCATAATGCCTTAGAATGTTGCTTCTTTAATTTAAGTTTACTTTTTATTAAGAATGAGCATAAACTATTTTAACAGTTAATTAATTATTCTTCACTTTATTGCGTTGTCTTTTGCTGTCACTTTTAATTAGAAATATGCTCATCTTATGTGCAATTAAAATAAATTCTAAAAGGTTCACTAGAATTACATTTGCCTATTGGAGTTCTAACTCTATTCAAACTTCACATTAATGATGAAAATTTTTACGATCACCTAATAAGAAACTTAATTACTCGTGTACAGATATGAGACATTTTGTCTGCTTAATTCTGCTCTTGTCTGGAAAAAATGGAACATAACGGGTAGATGTTCTCCTAATTAATCATGCTTCTTATTTAATATTTAGCTTTAAAGTTCGCAAACGTTTTGTTCTCTAACTATTAATTTACACAGAACAACATATTTCGTTCGAAATTGCTTCGATTCAATGATTCGGTTGTATCACATTTCGTCAGTAAAACATTTTAAAAAGTTAAATAAACACGAATTCCTTGTTTATCCAATTTTGAAGAGAAACAAATGTAGTAACAGATAACCAAACGATAATGCTTGTGCACGATAATAAGTTTTCTGTAAATTACCTCATTTTTCCGCAATGTGTTCTAATTTGGAAATCATATTCGCACACACTGCCTTTGTTAAAATTGGACAGGGAAAGTATTTACTTCTTAGTTCTACTTCATTATTATGTTTTTAGTCAATGAAGTATGCATGTCATCATTCTTGTTTTACACACACAGCTGGTATGTGCTGCAAAAATTTTGAATTCAATTTTCGTCTAAATCTGAAAAATAATACAAAAAAAATTATTTTTCGCGCTTTATGCATTTTAGTTATTGAGACTATATTATTGTATATATGTTAATTCCTCATCAAATAATTTAAAATTATTCATATAAAGTGCCCGTGTAAAAAATGTTTCATTGTTTACTTTTATACTCCATAACTAGGAGTATTGCTTTTTCTAGCTTAAAACACAAACAGCATATAAAATTCTCAACCATAAAATCTGGCACAATTGAGACACCGTTAACTTCATTAAGCAAAGACACGTGTACCATACAAAAACAGATCGATTTACACCATTGTAAAAGTATATAAATAGTATGCCTATGGGTACTGCATATTTTTCTGATTCTTGTTTTATTCGATATGGGATTGATGGCCAATTTGTTTAACTGGAAAATTTACGACACCTTCTTCTCTATTTTGTATTCAGTCTTCTGCTAAACGCAAATAATAAATAAAACCAAAAAGCAATTTTGACTTTATTTTGTATGGTGAGCTGTAAATTGAGGTAGTTAGTGGGAAATGGGTGGCAAATTTTCACATTGAGGGCAAAAATAGGGAACAATACCTTCACAGACAAAACCCAGATCGGGTAATTCTCTGCGTCATTCTATGTAAGAAACTTGATACGATTGTAATGAACGGGATTCAATGGTGAGGCATTTAGTTTTAATTTTATATTATTTACATTTTTCTATGAAGAAATGTGTGATAATAGTCAATGGAATGTTATTCACAGCTACAGACTGAGTATTTTAATTAGCATGCCTTCATTATAGCTTCAATTTCATTTTCAAGTTATGAGGTTGAGGCCCTTCGCTGCTTAATATTTTTCTATCTGTAAATGGCTGTAAATGAAAAGAATTCCAGTGATTTGAGAAATCATGTGTTTGATTTGATTGCGAACAATCAAAATGCACAGGTATCGCACTATTATCGACGCGTATTGGAAATTGTACCGTTCGGCTTAATGATTTTGCTTTCGGCGGCTTAGCTGGGGAGTAAATACATTTAAATTATCGAAAATATAGTACAGTTTTTTTTAAAAGAGTTGACATGAAGGCTCATATTTTTACAAACTCAGGATAACGATATTTCATATTTAAAATAATATTTCGATCTAAATGTGTTGCTATTTTCTCATGCATAATTTCTAAATAACACAGTATTTGGACATTTTAAAAATTTTATGTGTTTGAAAAAAACGATTCTAAACGGTGTAAAACTGTTTACTAAATCAATTATTCGTGAGTTATAGAAAAAAATTGCAACAAAATAAATATTAATATAAGTAGCAGTATAATGGCTTCATATTTTTCGGGCATCCATCAAACAATTTCCAGATTTTTTGCAGGTAGAGCTCAAACCTGGCGAAATCTTATTCAAAATATTTGGCATACTTATTTTATATAAACCACCATAACATTCAAATTCATTTACAATTCTACAGGTGGTATGATTTCTTTCTAAATTATGCAAAATCGACGATGGTTCGATTGAACATTATAACGAATGCGATACAAAATCCCCTCCGGCCAAAGAAAGACCGGACCGACAAAAATTATCGTAGTTTCATTAGAAACAACATGAAAATTTAAAGTTCCAAAACAAATTTTTGGTCATCTTTTTAAGTTATAAATTTTATCGACACATTGATTGGTGAAATTCCTTTCAACATGTATTCTATATTATTATAATCAAGGTTGCGGTCTTGATATAAACACCTGACCCATTAATTACTTACATATGTCAGTATGCAAACTAAGAATTGTATAGTGTAGAAAAGGCAATTCTTAGTTTATACTGACATATGTAAGTAATTAATGGGTCAGGTGTTTATATCAAGACCGCAACCTTGATTATAATAATTGTTATCACCACCCGCGCAACCAATGTTCGTTTAATGTATTCTATATGTTAAGAGTATTCTGCCTAATTATCGTCAGAGCATTTCCTATCGAATATATTTGACTGTAATATAAGTACAATCAATGAAATCTTGCACTATGTTGTTAATCACATATCTGTTCTACTAATATTGACCAACGTACATCGCTAAAATATTTGCACTATAATATGAGAATTGGTATACTATAGGCCTAAATATATATTTCTAACAATACCACCATTTCCTCCAAAATCGTATGCGCTGAAAAATATAAAAGTATTGTATGCCTTATTATTTTATATAAATTTCAGTTATAAAATAAAATTGCACTAATCTATTAAGGTAAAATATATGCTGACTCTAGAATGGAATACAAAAATTCGTAATTTATCATAAGAATAACTTTAAAGTGTAAATTCATATGCAATTTATTTTAGTATTTATTTTACTATATGTATATATATATAGAAAAAAAATTTTCATATATGTTGGTGAGCATATTTCCTGGCCTCCGATTTATTTCACCCAATAATTAATGTATAGATGTTGCACTCTGACAATGGACTCACGACAATAACACATGATCTATAATGATAGAACAATGCCGCCATATCTTTATTTTCTGAAGCATCAAAATCAAATAATGTGGTATGCGTAGTCATTTATTACTATTTACCTGCGAGGCATAACTGAATACATGTTTCTCGTATAAGCAAGGCCGGTGCCAGCAAGTATTACAGTTATGTTATGCCTTTAAACTTATGCTACCAAGTTGAATAACGTAAACTTTTCATATTGTATAAGAATGAGATTTACGATTGATAAGATTTACACGATAACAGATATAATTTCATTTCCGGTTTTTTAAATGGATAATTAACCGATAAAATTAATGTTCCGGACACAACGCGAAAACATCATAAATGTTAATAATAAGGGTATGTATATAATTCAAATTTGCTTTTTTTGTTGAGATAACGTAAATTATTTCCGAATGTGGAAAGTTAAAATAACGAAATTTCCACAATAATAAACATATAGGATTTTGTCGTAAAAGGATTATTAAATAATAATAGCTTAAACATTTTTAGACAAGAGACGAAATGGAATATGTAAAACAGGAAAAATAAATATATTACGGAGATAGGAAACGTCTCCTGGGAGGAATTTTAATCAATAAGATCAAGATAATAAGATTGAATACAAAATTTAAATGTGTTCCAAATAATGAAAAATCAGCAGTCTAAACCTGAAAAACTTAATGGTGGCACTAAATTAACATTCTCTTCATAATAACTTGCAATAAATTTAAATTGAACAGAATGAGACAAAACAAACCCTGACGAATCATGTTTAACAAACAAGAACTGTCTTAAACTATTCTGCAAAATTTAATGCATGCTAGTTTATGGTCAAACGCAAAATATGAACTATCTTCAGAAGGCTATAAATTTCCAAATATGTTTGCAGAAGTGGAATCCAACAAAGTGCCTGAATATGACCATGACTATATTTATACAATCTAACGACATTGGTCTCGCAAGCGTTGATAAAAATGATCTAAATCAAGGTTGCGATTTTAATGTAAAAACCAATCTCATTATGCACATACTTTTGTCAGTATCATCTAAGTATTGTATAATGTAGAAAACTTAATTCATCAAGTAGATCGGTTTCGCCCTTATTGGGAACTCACCACATACTATCCAGAATTTGGTGCGGACAGGGCTTGAACCTGGGCGTGTCTGCTTTCAAATCTCCTTATGCAACCAGTGTGCGACAGGGTAAAAAATGTATGTATGTAATGGTACCGGTGTTTACATTAGCATTGCAAATTTGATTTAAATAGAAGTAGGTTTTTATAATTTCACTGATATTCTTATTATTTTTTATTAGTTAAAGCAAAACGAAAAGAAAACTGTGATAATATAAACCGTTTTAAGCTTGTCATATAATTTATTTATTCCAGAAATCCCATTTGAGTTAACATTATTATTCAATGTTCATTTTATCAGAATGCAATCTATCTATTAGGAGCTTCATTAACTCTTCTCCTTTATATTTTATGTAAACATATACGGATTTCTTATCAAATGTACTAAAATTTGCAGCGGATTTTATAATATGATTAGGTTTATAAATATCTATAGATGTAGTCGGCAAACGTAAACGGTAAGTGTTACGGAGACAAAACAAATCAGTCTGAAAATTGTCTGCGAACGAAAGCTTAATGTATATTTAAACCTTGTCTTAAAATAGCACTTTTTCGTTTTAATCTTCAATTATAGACATAATTTTCAGATGCCTTTCGTTGAATCTATTGAGAAGTTGCCCGGCAGGTTCAGGATATCACAGAACAAATAAAATTATAATCAACCTAACGGATTTATAGAATCACTTTACCTAATAAATCAAAGCTAGTCCTTTTCAACATGCACATAAACATATCAACCAGGATGGGGGTCAGAGCGGAACTCATTACCAGAACTCATTTCTGTCTGTATATAGTTGATCATTAAATATTATTTAAATATCCGAATAACAAAAATAAATGAAAACCAATTTCATTTCACTCAGTTTAAAATTTTGGAAATAAACCTGGACTTTATGATTTGCAAACTCAACAACAACAATTGATATAGTTACGATAGAATCGACCTCCAAACTTCCTCTGCAATCTGCATTTAACATTCTCTATAATTGGCATGTTTCCTTGGAACAGTCATATTTTAGCAGATGCTTTGGCGTAGCACATACCACCCTGTTTGCTGCAGAATAAGATTGGTGTTGCACGTAAGTCAATAGCTAAACATGTTACGTCCTGTCAAAATTTCGACACGTCAACAAAGCACTTTTCAATTTTACTAAAAACTAGGTGTGTTGGTATGCTTCCCTATTTGGAAGCTATTTTTATAAATCAACGTTGTCATGAGTTGTACAACCAAAAATATTTTTTTCGTGCACTGGTATAACGTTGGAGCTTACAAAGCCCCATGCAAAATTGCGATTATGTATGTTTTCCTTTATAATTTTTTTTACAATATATATATATACATATATATATATATATATATATATATATATATATATATATATATATATATATGTGTGTGTGTGTGTGTGTGTGGGTGTATTCTTAACATGGACTGTTCTTCTTTCCGATCATAAATTGTTTTTGATTTTTGTTTTCTTTTGGCACACATCCAGTATCATAATTTGAAATAATTTAGTGAAAGCAATACTAAGCAATTTTAAATGTTTTTAAATCTCATACAAGGTAATAAATATTTTTTTTATATTTGGAGAAACACTGTCCTACAAACATTGTCGCTAAATGTGATAAAATTGTGTATTATTTGTTTACGTCTACTGTTCGCTGATATTTAAAATCTAATTTAATCATAGTTTTCGTAATCACTTACTTATAAACATTTTTAAACATTTAGTGTGTTCGCTGATATTTAAAATCTAATTTAATCATAGTTTTCGTAATCACTTACTTATAAACAGTTTTAAACATTTAGTGTGGTAGCTCAGAAGTAAATTTTTCTTGTTAACTAGTTATTCTACTTTTTTGTAAAAGGAATGTTGTTTTGATCATTTACAAATGTTAAACTGCTATGGAGCAATCTGACAGTTGCTTCATTATTAGAAGTGTCGTTTCGGCTTTCTGATTTAAAATATCGTACATTACCAGTGTCTATTTAATGATTGTGATGAGGTTCTTTTATATTAAATTAGTATATACCTGGATTATTAAATTTATTATCTTTATATTTGAATTTGTTTGGTATTTTTAGATTATAGATTGACTGTTTTAGATCTGTGCTTAAAAATTTTTTGTCCTTAATGAATTAAAATTTCGGATGTAGAATAAATACCCAAATCGTTCGTAATTAATGGCACAGTTACAAATAAAATTCTTCTGTTAAGTAATGAAATAATTTGTTGAACTTGTCACCGTTCATATAAAAAATAGATGATTGAGCTATAACATCGGATTGAGTTAACTTTTATTATTCGATTAATACATAAAAGGGGTAAATAATTTACTGAATGAGTTTGGAAGATTGTAAGTGAGAGGCTGGAAGTTATTGAATAAAAGAATAAATGCATTAATTAGGTTTTGCGAACCTAGTAACAAATTAGTTCAGTTGTGACCAGAAGGATAAACCAAAGGCAGCATGAAAGGAAAGTATAATCTCATTCACATTCGTTTCGTGCTTACTGGCGACTCATCAGTAGGAGCCGGTATTACGCCCTTTAACCACTATATATTTGGTAGAAGAATGTGGAATAATAGGACGGTACAATCTCCTAGACGAATGTGTAAACCTGTAATAGTGAAGCTAACATAATCTAAAGTCAACGACAATACGACTTCAATGCTAACTCACACTATATAATATATATACCGAGTCTGTAAAGGATACTAACACTATGGCTATTGTGTTAGTAACTGATACCTTTTTTAAATCGATGAGTACCGGATACTAACACTATGGTTTCCGAGTCGGTACATGATACCAACCTGATGGATATAAATTTATGCTTAAGTTCACCCAAATTGAGAATTACAACAATTTCCGAACACCTGTTACTCCAGTTAAACCATACACTCTGGCCTTCATCGATATCAGTTATCACATTTCGCGGTAAGCATGACATCATTCAATTCAATATATTACAGTTAAATACTGTTTGTTGCGAAGAACTAATATATATGCAAGTATGTATTAGGTTTTGCGAACCTAGTAACAAATTAGTTCAGTTGTGACCAGAAGGATAAACCAAAGGCAGCATGAACGGAAAGTATAATCTCATGCACATTCGTTTCGTGCTTACTGGCGACTCATCAGTAGGAGCCGGTATTACGCCCTTTAACCACTATATATTTGGTAGAAGAATGTGGAATAATAGGACGGTACAATCTCCTAGACGAATGTGTAAACCTGTAATAGTGAAGCTAACATAATCTAAAGTCAACGACAATACGACTTCAATGCTAACTCACACTATATAATATATATACCGAGTCTGTAAAGGATACTAACACTATGGCTATTGTGTTAGTAACTGATACCTTTTTTAAATCGATGAGTACCGGATACTAACACTATGGTTTCCGAGTCGGTACATGATACCAACCTGATGGATATAAATTTATGCTAAAGTTCACCCAAATTGAGAATTACAACAATTTCCGAACACCTGTTACTCCAGTTAAACCATACACTCTGGCCTTCATCGATATCAGTTATCACATTTCGCGGTAAGCATGACATCATTCAATTCAATATATTACAGTTAAATACTGTTTGTTGCGAAGAACTAATATATATGCAAGTATGTATTAGGTTTTGCGAACCTAGTAACAAATTAGTTCAGTTGTGACCAGAAGGATAAACCAAAGGCAGCATGAACGGAAAGTATAATCTCATGCACATTCGTTTCGTGCTTACTGGCGACTCATCAGTAGGAGCCGGTATTACGCCCTTTAACCACTATATATTTGGTAGAAGAATGTGGAATAATAGGACGGTACAATCTCCTAGACGAATGTGTAAACCTGTAATAGTGAAGCTAACATAATCTAAAGTCAACGACAATACGACTTCAATGCTAACTCACACTATATAATATATATACCGAGTCTGTAAAGGATACTAACACTATGGCTATTGTGTTAGTAACTGATACCTTTTTTAAATCGATGAGTACCGGATACTGACACTATGTTTTCCGAGTCGCTACATGATACCAACCTGATGGATATAAATTTATGCTTAAGTTCACCCAAATTGAGAATTACAACAATTTCCGAACACCTGTTACTCCAGTTAAACCATACACTCTGGCCTTCATCGATATCAGTTATCACATTTCGCGGTAAGCATGACATCATTCAATTCAATATATTACAGTTAAATACTGTTTGTTGCGAAGAACTAATATATATGCAAGTATGTATTAGGTTTTGCGAACCTAGTAACAAATTAGTTCAGTTGTGACCAGAAGGATAAACCAAAGGCAGCATGAACGGAAAGTATAATCTCATTCACATTCGTTTAGTGCTTACTGGCGACTCATCAGTAGGAGCCGGTATTACGCCCTTTAACCACTATATATTTGGTAGAAGAATGTGGAATAATAGGACGGTACAATCTCCTAGACGAATGTGTAAACCTGTAATAGTGAAGCCAACATAATCTAAAGTCAACGACAATACGACTTCAATGCTAACTCACACTATATAATATATATACCGAGTCTGTAAAGGATACTAACACTATGGCTATTGTGTTAGTAACTGATACCTTTTTTAAATCGATGAGTACCGGATACTGACACTATGGTTTCCGAGTCGGTACATGATACCAACCTGATGGATATAAATTTATGCTTAAGTTCACCCAAATTGAGAATTACAACAATTTCCGAACACCTGTTACTCCAGTTAAACCATACACTCTGGCCTTCATCGATATCAGTTATCACATTTCGCGGTAAGCATGACATCATTCAATTCAATATATTACAGTTAAATACTGTTTGTTGCGAAGAACTAATATATATGCAAGTATGTATTAGGTTTTGCGAACCTAGTAACAAATTAGTTCAGTTGTGACCAGAAGGATAAACCAAAGGCAGCATGAACGGAAAGTATAATCTCATGCACATTCGTTTCGTGCTTACTGGCGACTCATCAGTAGGAGCCGGTATTACGCCCTTTAACCACTATATATTTGGTAGAAGAATGTGGAATAATAGGACTTCACTATTACAGGTTTACACATTCGTCTAGGAGATTGTACCGTTCTATTATTCCACATTCTTCTACCAAATATATAGTGGTTAAAGGGCGTAATACCGGCTCCTACTGATGAGTCGCCAGTAAGCACGAAACGAATGTGAATGAGATTATACTTTCCGTTCATGCTGCCTTTGGTTTATCCTTCTGGTCACAACTGAACTAATGTGTTACTAGGTTCGCAAAACCTAATACATACTTGCATATATATTAGTTCTTCGCAACAAACAGTATTTAACTGTAATAAATGCATTAATTATTGTGTTTTATACAGTGTGAAGGCACTGCAGTTAATAAATGACGTTGCAAATGTAAATCTATGTCTATTACATTGTAGAGTTCTGTGTAAGTGTGTGAAGTAGTGGATTCGTTTTTCAACAAGTGACTAAGTGAGCGACTTAGCAATTGAAGGAGCTATGATTTTGCCAGGACTTGAATTAATAAATGAAGGTAAAAGTGACTTAAGACTAAAAACTTTGATTAGATAAATGAGCTGCATTAACAAAGCTCAGGGGTAAATAGGAATATTATTATTATTATTATTATTATTATTATTAATTATTATTATTATTATTATTATTATTATTATTATTATTATTATTATTATTATTATTATTATTATTATTATTATTATTATTATTATTATTATTATTATTATTATTATTATTATTATTATTATTATTATTATTATTATTATTATTATTATTATTATTATTATTAATATTATTATTATTATTATTATTATTATTATTATTATTATTATTATTATTATTATTATTATTATTATTATTATTATTATTATTATTATTATTATTATTATTATTATTATTATTATTATTATTATTATTATTATTAAATGAGTTTGCAATGAAAGTAAGAAATGATTTTTATACATAATATATTGGTGGCCGTGTTAATAATGGCGTGAGAATATTTCTTTTTCTATTTAGGTAGTTAGCAGTAGTTTGGTGTTCGAATACATCATCATGAGAGGGACTAAAATGAGATTGGAACAGGAAATGATCAAATGAATGCAAAAATCAAGAAAGTGTGCAATATATGAATTGGCTTTTTTGCAAGTCTGTCACAGAGTGACAGTTTTTGAGATAAACGAAGTGCAATTTTATTAGGGAAGTGATTAAATAAACATGGTTCTTTTAGAGTACCCACGGTTTTCTTTCGTGGATGTTAGATTTTTATTGTCAGTTTCGCAAATATCCTATTGATCTCCATTTCCAAGTTCGCATGGAGTTGGTCTTCGTGGTAGTTGGGTGCTAATTCGGAGAAAAGGGACGAATCATCACCCAACCACTACGAAGTCGTACTCGATGCGTACTTGGTAGTGGGGATCAATAGGATCTCTGTGAAACTGATAGTGCAAATCTATCACCCCTCAAAAGAAAACCGTGGATATTATAAATGTGGTAATTGCACTGCGCAACCTGTTCCATAGTAACCGCTAAGGAATAATACTTTTTTTATTATGAAAGTATTATATTAAATTGAACTTATTTCTGGAATGAAAGTGGAAAAGTAATTGGATGAAAGAGTTAATATGCAAGTGTGTGTGTGTGTAAACCAGGCCGTGATTTATTGTAAGTATTTTGGTGTAGTGATGTATGGAAGTGAGACTGAGTGAAAAATCGAGCCATAAATATGAAGTTTCATATGGAGTAAATAATTGATAAGAAAGGTAATAAAATGGGTAATCGTAATGAAGTTGTTGACCGCGCAAAGTAATCAATGAAAATAAACGACTGTGCATGATGTAATGAGTGAATAACTAAGTTACAAACAGGAATGAATATTGGATTGAGTTGGTGAATGAATAAATGATCGGGTGCGCATTCGAATAGTGAATGCAATTTCGGATTAGGTAATTCTAAACATTTCCGAGGACCTGCATAAAAAATAGTAAAGTTTTTGTTGATTCCATCATTAAGAAACTAAGTAGGAGCTTTATTTAGTTATTTTGTCATTAATTGGGTAATAAATAGTTTTAGCCAAAGAGCAGGTGTATAAAAGAAAATTCTAATGTGTGAGTAATAGTGTAAGTTAGTGAATGGCTGAGTGCATGAGTATGAGTCTATAAAAGGAAGAAGGTGAACGATAATATAATTTGTATTTATCGGTTTTCGGTAATTAGTGGGGTGTTGCGTAAATAATCTAAGGAGTAATAAAATATAATATAATATTTAATGATAACCTCATTGAATAATTTATGGAGTGGGTAGATGTGATAATTTTGGGGAGGTGGTGATTATAACAGAGCGGGAGTTAAAGGAAGACTGCAGGTATGCTTTAGTAACATGAGAGAAAAAATAATGGACAAGTGATTTTGCTGATGTTTGTAAAGTGAAGTAATTGAAATTACTGACTATTTAAACATTAAATGTATGTCTGTTTCCATGATTTCCTGGTCGGTGAACAAATGTGTTAATGAGTAAACGTTCCAGTGAGATTGAGCATGTGACTGAATAATTGAGGAAACAATTGCTGTAATGAATGAGTCATAGAATTTTAAATGCGAATATGTGTATCTAAAATGGTGGTATGCTCGAGTCATTAAGTGGGGCAAAAAGCGAGTATTCGTGTGAAAGTTATATTTGAAAATTGTGTTATTTAGCGTGTGCGTATTGGTGCAAACAACAAAAAAAGTAATATGTGTACCCCACTCAAGTGACATTTCTAGAATAACTATAAGCAAACCTTATGGTTGGACATACACGCCTATCCGTGATGTCTCTATTTTTAATTGCCGTACCGGACGCGTTTAGGAATCAACAAAAATTTTTGATTTCAATATAGCAGTAATCCTCAAATTTACCCAAATTTACCTAATCCCAACCTGTTCGCAAAATGCTATAGAAAGAGACCGAATACGGAGCCTACACTAACCAATCTAATCTCCACCAAATACACATGTAAACTCATATCCTGTATAAATTTATTTTTCCATTTAAATATCTGTGTAAATTTGGGTATTTGTGGATTACCGCAATATTGAAATCGAAAATTTTGTTGATTCTTATACGCGTTCGGTACAGCAATTAAAAATAGAGACATCAGGGATATGCGTGTTTGTTAATCCATAATGTTTGCTTATAGTTATTCTAGAAATGCCACTTTAGTGGAGTACTCATATGTGAATATAGGTTGTTGTGTGCGAGGATGGGTGACATGGATATGTTTGCGTATACATATGAGACTGAGACACCCTGCCGCATTTAATTATTTTAGAGTTTTATTTAGTGAATAAATGTGTGTTAATGAATGTAAATGAATGACAGGTACAGATATTTTAATAATTATTGGAGTGATAAAAGGATTGTGTTAACTCGTAGGATTTAATCAGTAAATGTTTTAGCCATTTGTGGTATGAAGATTACGAGTAATAAAGTAATTTATGAGTAAAAGGTGCAGGAGCAATTCAATTCATTGGGAAGAATAAAAAGAAATGTTATTGAAACATATAAACGTTACAATACTTGAAAAAAATAAATGCAGGATTGCGTATCATTCATAACTTCTTAATTAATTGAATGACTGACTTTGTAAGTGAAAGAGATAGGATGATACAAAGTGGGTGCGTGAGGGGTGTTTTCCAGTAATTAATTTAGTGATTTGGTAAATAAGTGAGGTATTTTCATCGCTAGTTATTTATTGAAAAAGAAATCGAAATATTTAATTGATATAAAATGTAAATCACAGAGTCATTAAAAGCGTTCGTGCGTGATTTGGTTAGTAATTGAAAGAGAGATTTTTTAAATTCATTTATGAATCAGTGGCTGTTCTTACGGGTGACGGATTGTATTTCATTTAGAATTGTATTATATATATATATATATATATATATATATATATATATATATATATATATATATATGTATATATAATTTCTGCGCAACAAACAGTATATAACTGTTATGTATTTAATTGAATGATGTCATGATTACCGCGAAATGTGATAAATGATATCGATATAGGACCGAGTGTATGGATTTGCTGGAGTAACAAGTGTTCAGAAGTCGTTGTAATTCTCAATTTTTTAATTTAGCATACTATCAAAACCTTTATGTTGGTACCAAGAACCGACTCGGCATCTATAACGTTGGTATCATATACTGAATAAGCGGCCATTGTGTTGGAACTATTCACAGGCATGTTATATTTATTATAAATAGAGTTTTTCGTTTAAAGTTTTATTTTTGGGAACTTTAAATAAAGTTTGCTTCACTATTGTATGTTTGCACATTCGTGTAAGAGATTGTACCATCCAATTATCCCAGATACCTCATCCAAATATGTAGTGAGTAAAGAGCGTAATAACGGCTCCCACTGATTAGCGGCTAGTTAGCACGAAAACGAATGTGCACATGATATTCGCCGTTCCTTTCATCCAGTCTTTGGTTTATCCATCGTTTAATATTTGAACTAATCTGTTTCTAGCTGCGCAACACCTTATACACAATTGCATAGAAAATTTTTCACAGCCACAAACCGTATCTAACTTTCATTTCATTCTTTGTCAGTGAGTAATTGTGTGTCTTCTTTGCATATTTTGGAATAATGTGGTCGTAAGTGAATTTTTCAACGAATTGACTTGTTGTAGTTAATTGTTAAGAGAGTTATTTAAAGATAAATGTATGTATTATTGAATAGTTAAATATATTAAAGTTTGAGTTTGTTGAGTTTTAAATGGTGCAATAAATGTTGTATTAAGTAAGTAACTGAGTTAATGATTGAGCGATTTAGTGAGAGAATCAGTGAGTATGTGATTTTGTGAGTGAGTTTTATTGAAAGTAATGTAGTGTGTCTCATTCAAATATGGGTAATGAGTGCGTACAATCTTTACCCAACATTGGAACAAGTGAGCTCTATTTAGTGAACAATACAGTATGTGATAGACTGAAGAGAGTTTGATCGATATAATCTTTTGCAGTTAATTAATTACGCAGTTATTGAAATTTGAATGTATGTATTGGTAAGTAATCAAATTAATGAACGATTAATTAAATTGAATTGTGAGCTAGGCAGTTATCGGCAGATTGAGAAAATGAGTAAGTGGTTGCCTTTGTCTTTGAGGCAGAGAATGCTTGACGTTAATTGTGTTATTGTGTGATTTTTTTCTATGGATCTTCGAGTTTGCGATTTAGATTGTTTCTGTTTCTGAAAGAAAGTGCTCAGGAAGAATTTGTTATGAGATGTGAGAGTAATCAAATGTATGAGTGAGTTAATTTATATTTTTTTAAGCAATATTGTATATTGCTGTATAGGAATGTAATAGATTGATTATAATTTATTTTAATCCTTGAATATTTTGCACGGTGGAATCGTATTTATTGTACACTAATCTGCTTCTCATGACGATTAATTATACATTTTGAGCAATGATTTACATAGGAATTTAGAAACGTTCACATTCTAAAGAAATTTACAAACATTTTTACAATCTCAGAATTTGACAATGTTCGACTTCAAACATCAGTTTCGTTTTTTATTTCTTGAAATATATACGTTTGTCTATGATGCAATTTTGCATCCATCAAACGTTGCTTCGTTATTTTCCTTGCCCATACTTGGTTTTCGCCCAACTATTAGCTTAAATTAATCAAGGAATATTTGAACATAAAAATCATTTCAAAAATGTGTCATTCGGGAATGTACTTCCAGACAAGTTTAAAAAACAACAATAAAAATCAGACGCAATTTATTAGCTAATAGACACAGAACTTCAACAGAAAATAAATTAGAAATAAAACAAGTTCACAGCAGAAGTATTAACGAGTGAAAATGGACATTAGTCAGTATTGATTTGCGAGTGTATGTTAACAAAATAGATTGAGGTAAATGGTAAGACAGTTAATTTCCTTTTCTTTACGACTTATTCATTCTTATCTTCAAAAGTATATGTCTGAACGTATGTATTTTAAATGTCTTTGTAAGAATCTGCGTTTAAAATATGCTGTATATTTAGTTATAATTGATCAGAAACCTAAAATTTTCCATTATCGAAGATTAACGATTAATCTACAAAGAATAAATTGCGCTACTGGTTATACTTTCAATACATGGTCTATCCAACTCCACGAGGCAGCTTTTGTTGAGCTATCCATGAGGCACAGGTAAACTTAGTACATTATAGGTAACAATAGAAAATTGACTATCCAACTTCTGTTGAATTTGAAAACTTTCCTTACGCAGCACTGTCTTCTTTCAAGCTTTTTCCGCCGTTGCCTTTTGGATGATAAATGATACCACACGTAAATCGGTAAAATCTTGATTCCTTTACATTTATAGGTGAACAGTTTGTATTTTGCATTGACCAATAGGAACGCACAGGTCCTGCTACTCTTAAGTCGCGAAAAAGTGTACTATCCGAAAATGATGTTTTACTAATAACAAATTTGTGGGCGGTCTTTGCAAGTCGGCAATGCATTTATATGGATTATCCAACCAACAAGCTTGATTGGCATATTAAGCAGCACTACTCTTCCAAGTTAATCACAACAGACTACAGCATCCTTGGACATTAAAATTGTGGACGGCCTAAGAGTGACCGGACCAGTGTGAACCCATAAATCAATGCAAAACACGAGCTGTTCACCTGGATATGTGGGATTTACCTAACCAGCTGTGTTGCATATATTTACGCGATATTTGTCACCTGATGAGAATTTCATTTTCAGGAAGCGCTATAGGAACAGCCAAGATGAATCAAGGCAGCTAAATCTTCAACAGAGATTATGCTCTGTGTTGTGCAAAGCAAAGTTATTCATGATGTAACAGCTAAATCGATAAAGCTGCATTTACATTAATAGGCATCCTTATAATATAACGTATTCTTTGTGTGTCGGCTGCTTGCAAAATATAGTTTACTGTTTTCGACCCATTGCATAATAATTCTTTATATTGGTCATTTGCAATGTCAAAAATTAAGACTTCACATTTACTTAACTAATATTCACTAATATAAACACATTTTTGCAACTCAGAAAACTCAATTCTTTTTACTGAACTCTGTATGTGCCATCACCTTTGTAGTTTTTGGACGTAATGTGGGCAGGTATTAAATCAGCAAGCACTTAATACTGAAAGAGAGAAATATTTATACAATAATGTCCTTATAAATCATAGAACTGCATGCCCTTCGTTGTTTCTCCAGTGCAGAGGAATAGCTGCCTAGCTATGAATAAATTTTGTGCCATTTGCTGTGAAACCCCAGCCATGCACCACATTCTATCTTCGGCTATAATTTTGTGAAACCTATTTAGTATTCAAAATAACAATTTAAAAGCAGAATATATTCGTAAACATCAAATTTAAATCTGTCTACTAATGTCAAATAGTCACTGTCTGCGCGAGTAATGATAATAATGTTTGAGGCAGACACCAATAACATTTCATTTAGCCAGTCGTAAAACACTGCAAAACTACCGTCAGTCTTACGCATCGACACGTTTTTTAAAATTTTAATGTCATCTTTTTTTGACACGACGACATATGGTTGCATAACATAATTTTCCTACTTAATATATAGATTGGGTTTTTTAATCGTCAGTCAATTTACCACCCTGCTCTGACCATTGTACTAAGCCAGTAAGCACGAATCGAATATGCATGAGATTATACTTTCCGTTCATGCTGCCTTTGGTTTATCCTTCTGGTTACAACTGAACTAATTTGTTACTCCGTTCACAACACCAAAAACATACTTGCATATATATATTAGTACTCCGCAAAAAACAGTATTTAACTGTTATATATTGAATTGAATGATGTCATGCTTACCGCAAAATGTGATAACTGATATCAATCAAGGCCAGAGTGTATCGATTTACTGGAGTAACAGGTATTCAAAAATTGTAATTCTCAGTTTTGATGAACTATAGCATAAATTGATATCCATCAGGATGGTATCATGTACCGACTCGGTAACCATAGTGTTAGTACCATGTATCTTTTCGGTACAATAATGTTGGTATCGGTTACTAACACAATAGCCATAGTGTTAGTATCCTTTACAGACTCGGTATATATATTATATAGTGTGAGTTAGCGTTGAAGTCGCATTGTCGTAGACTTTATATGATGTTAGCTTCACTATTGCAGGTTTACACATTCGTCTAGGAGATTGTACCGTCCTATTATTCCACATTCTTCGACCAAATATATAGTGGCTAAAGGGCGTAATACCGGCTCTTACTGATGAGTCGCCAGTAAGCACGAAACGAATGTGCATGAGATTATACTTTCCGTTCATGCTGCCTTTGGTTTATCCTTCTGGTCACAACTGAACTAATTTGTTACAAGGTTCGCAACACCTAATACATACTTGTATTATACTGGAAGTTCGAAACGCCTCCGCTTGTTCATCTGACAGTAGCTGTGATGTTTTGTATGCTTGATTTGACAAAATACGATTGCCATTGATCTCTTAACTGTCAATTATCGTTTGATTTTATAAGTCATATACGTCTAAGGACACCGTAGAATTGGCTGCACATATATTTTGCTGTTGAAAATTCCATTCAAGTACAATGAAGGGAAACTGAGAACAAACTCAGAACATATTCACCAAGAAATTATTTGAAGTAATCGTCACGTATAGGAGAACCACAATTAAATTTTAGACCAAACTGACTAAACATTTCAATGCAATAGCTACAGAATTTTGCCTCTTTAAGTTTTAAATAGATTCATTTGTTCTCCTGGTTATTGTGCTGCTAAGCTTACAAGAAGCACATTTCATAACAAAACAATTGATGGCATATACGAGAATATGCTTGGATTTAACTGCTTTGTGCGGAGTCATTGTTACTTTAATACTAAATTAATGCGCGAGGAACGAAAAATATCTAATTCTTGTTTACTTGGAAATCTTTAGCATATTTTTTTCAATCCATTAGTGCATTGTTTCTGTTTCTGTTGCAGCCAGGAGTATTAAGCATGTTTGATTAAATTACGTCTTGTTTTATTGGAAAAAACACATAACCGACGCAACGATCACATCAACCGTATGAAATACTATAAGTACAATTCAGTGTCACCTTCAATATTATCATCGATCTATTAATAAATAGTATGCATCATGCTAGGTGTGAGATGTGTGCATGAATTAGTATGTTTTATTTCAAGAAGAACCACTGAGCCAACTTTTCCGCGGCGAATTCTGGCCAGTACGCGATGAATTCTCAATAAGAACGAAATCGGTCTACTGGATGTATTTCTTTTTCTACATTATACAAGTATTGTACAAGTATTAAATGCGTCAGGTTCTTGCAACATTAATAATAGGAATTGTTATCACCGCCCGCACAACGAAAGTTCGTTTAGGAACAATAATTTAACAATTTTGCAGTATAGAAATAGATTTTGTAATTTGCTTAATTTTTCTTTTGGAATGGGAGCCTTAGTATGCTTTCCATGTGCAAAATTAAAAATAAATTTTATCAGATATAGAAACCGTCTCTTTTTCAATTTCTGCCCAAGTATCTAAAAATGAACATAACCTTATGTATAAATTGAAGGTCAAAACGAGATTTTTTAAATGTAAAAACGGAGAGTGTGAAATAAGGGAACAACCAATCAATTGCGTGCGTCACCTCTTGCTGAAGTTCAATGCCTGAACTGGCCTCATATCTTTCATTAGATTTATTGGTACAAATTTCGCCTTTAGAAACAAACCATGTTTAAGTTAAACAATATCAATGGAGCTCTCACGTAAATTTAATGGCACGAAAATTATTCAAAAGATTAATTAAATCAATGTTTCTATATTGATATAAACACCTGACCCAATATGTATGCTCATTTGTCTGTATAAATGAATAATTTTAAAATGAAAATAAGGAAATTTAATACGTAGACCGGTTTCGTCCTTATTGGATTAGTGGTTATAAAAACAGATTCCGAAACAGACGTGACATGATTTGAGCTCAGTCAGCGGAAACTTCTATTCATTATAAAATGAGATCCCAATAGGGACGTAACCGGTTTACTGGATAAATTGCATTTTATACATTTTAAATTTCTTAGTTTATTCCAACTATTTTACTTACATAATGTGTCAGGTTTTTATATCCCAATCGCAACATTGATTTAATTAATTGTTATCACCGCCCGCGCAACCCATGCTCATTTAAATGTCTCACTTATTGAAATAATTTACATATAAGCATTGCGCGCTGCTCTCGTGACGAATGATTGTTAGAAATAAAAGCGCAGATCTATAACTTATTTAGCAGGTTGTCATGCATTATAACGGGATTTTACATGCTATTCCTATGTACAACAATCGTTTTGATTCACTTTGTTAGGTCAGTCAATTACCTCAAAAACAAACAATTCTAATCATATATACGGCATATGTTGTACTATTGAACTGCCAAATTGTTTTGGGTGTCATAGATATGCGTGCTTAAACCATAAATGGCTTTGGATTCTAACATGCAACGAGTTTGGAATTCCAGTGACTAGACATTAACCAATTAGACAAATAATTTTAAGAAACATGGTTTGTATTTAATAAGATTGTTCTTTGAATAATGATATCTAAAACCGACATGTTTTTTAATTATTATGCACAAAACATGTCGATTTGCCTGCAAGTAATTTTATCATTTGCACCTTCACGCCGACTATAACGAGAGACACTTAAGAACAATGCAAATAATCAAAATGTTTTGTCCACATTAAAATTACTCTTTATGCTTACAGAGTAAAAAGGTGTGACTGTAAACATTTTTATTAGCTGTGATTTAACTAATGGTGTCAAATTTAATGGTAAATTATATCTGTCTGTATTTAACCCCACCTAAGGGGCAAAATGTAACTTCGGGAACGCGCCAACGGCTCTATTTAGGGATGATGCGTATTTAATAGATATGCTACACAGAACCGCAAAAACTGAAATTAAGAAGAACAAAAGGTATATGAGAATCAGCATCGGAGCCTCGGGAACTAATAGTTAATTAAGGATTTATTATTTTAGTGGAGAAATAAACAATTTATGTTAGAAAAAATCTATTTTATAGCAAGTATAAAAACTTATAAAATATAAATAAATAAATCTTGCTAAACTGAAGTTTAACATGGAAATAAAGAAAATATTGTCTAATTTATTTAAATAAAATGATGCGCTTTACAAACAAAGAAATGTGTATAGACCCAGACATCGAGTCTACTTTTATTTTAATGGAGCTTGTTCTTATTTTATCGGGAAAAACATAAAATTTAATCCTGGAGTTGGTAAACCTAAAGTCTAGTTTTACTTGTCAATACTGTGTATTTCAACTTAATTGACGAGAATCGAATCAGCGTAACCAATAACTGATCCTTTTATTCTTAATAAAGCTTTCTGACCCGATTTCTACATTTAAATTAATAAAAATATTCTGATATTACAGTCTTCGGAGAAGAAATTTATTATGGTACCCTCTTTAATTTTTAGTAAATTCGTTGACGGAATATAAAATATTCAAAATAAAATTGGATCTTTATAAAAATTATGAAATTGGGAAATTCTAAACATTTTTGTTATCTTCTTTTTTCTCTTAAAACCATTCGCGTAATTAAGAAATAAATATTTGAAATTGTGGAAATTTTAATGAATTTGACATTGTTTTTCATTAAGTGGATTTTGCTCATGACTTTTATTGGGATGCTTCCCGATTTATGTCGACGGTTAGACAAAAATTAACAAAGAGAAAGATAAAAATCTTTTAAAATCATGTCAAGAGGAGATTTAATAAAAGAAATGATATAGTAAAGTTCCTATGATCAACAATTTTATCGGATTAAATTATATTAGGAAACGACGACTAAACGCATGGGCGTTGAAAACTAACACCATTCAAAGACAAACAATTTTGAAGAGAATTAGCTTTTATTGGATTTTATTATTTTACTTAATATTAATAATTCTTAAGATTTCTGATATTGGACTGCATTAAACTGTGACTGTACGTTTTATTGTACCTCGTTTGAATTTTTCTTTAATTTCATGAAAAAAATATTTGCAAAATGTTAAATACTCAAAAATTGTTGCTATAGGTAATTTATATTTACAAATATTTTTTCTTCAAATTTTTACATCGATTTACCTAAATTTGCATTAATTTATTACTTTTTAGGCATATATTACTATATCTTCCCATTTTAAATTACCTGAATATTTATTAGTCGATTCAGCATGAAGACAATATAACATGTGTCCTTTGAAGAACGATAATAATGAGTTTTTATGTATTAAGCCTATAATCTAGCCCTAATCCTTATATTTGAATCTGACGGAAATGTGTAAAAATCGATAGTCGATGAGTGTGGTTTGCTTAGATTGATTCACGCGTACAAATAAATAAGTTTAACAAATTATATTATCATTCGTAGAGCTGTGTGCGCCTATTTGACACACAAAGATAAATAAATTTCAATAAAGTTATATAAATTTGTTAATAAACTTTACTGTACAGTGTTTATACGTTGATTTATCAACTGAATAATATCCATTTTATAAGAGTTAAAATTATTACCGGCCAAAACATTGCGTTAATGAAAAAATGGAGCCTTAGTATTATATTATAAAGCTTATTAAACAAGTCTTGTATAGTAAAACAGTGCAGAAATCAGTTGCAAAACAGAAGTTTTAATCTTATTAGTATTTATAAAAATTTAAATAAACAACGCTATTTATAATTTTAGATATGCATGGATATCCTATTTGCAATTGGTAACTAATAAGGGGGTGTTCATTTATTTAAAAATATTACGCTAGGTCAGAGAACGGGTTTAAAAGTATTATCAAACTGAATGGGGAAAAATTGAATATATTTACTTATTTGTAAATCAAGTTATATACTTTTCGCTAGCTAGTTTATTTGACACTTTAAATGTATCATCCTGCTTGAAGAAAAACCATTCATTATTGGTATTTTGCCGTTATTTTGTTTGCAACACTTATGACATGTTTCTGAAATTGTGGATACTAAAACGCGTTTTTGTTCAATATTGAAGGAAAAAATTACCGCACATAATTTGTCATTTATTCATTCCTACGTAGGCTAGTAACATAATTTGTTGGAAGTTTAGTGTTGTTTTTATTTCTCAAAACGTTAATTAACAAGTAACTCCATGACGGTTTCAGTGAGATAAGAATGACAAAACATTGATCAGATTCGTATAAATATCGCATAATGTTTTTACTTATTATTATATAACTATTTGGTTGAGCTGATTGACGCAAATAATGCCAAAATGCACTTCAATTCAATAAAATACTCCTTAGTTAATAAGCGCAGTTGCTAAATTGTTTGTTATATTAGGTGAAATACAAACGAAATATTTTTAAAACTGCTGAATATCTCTGTATCAACAACCACCTTTGAGACCGAGAACGCGCTAAGTGTGCTATCTAGAGCTGGAATGAATTCAACAAAAGTCCTCGCAGAAATGCACGTATAAAGATGAAACTGACAGCAAAATAATGGAAGCAGCCTTCGAGCCGCAGAAATAATATTAATTTGTATTTTTCTTTAAAAAATGGACGCGCTTTTTAAAAGCCACCTCCTATAAATAACTTATTAAAATAAGGCATTAGTGTTGAATTGATGAAAATGGCTTCTGACGGATTGGAAAACTTAGTAAGAGTATTTTCTTCAAAAATGAACAATTTTACTGCGGAGTTAAGTAACCTGAGTTTTGGCTGGATGACATACTTATGATAAATTCTAAGGGAATCC